>CAUYLG010073221.1:0-52860 GCA_963573385.1 Cacajao melanocephalus
TTAGACTGCATTCTAGCCTGGGCAATAGAACAAGAATCCCGTTCTCTCTCCCTCTTTCTCTTCCTCTTTCTTTCTCTCGTACATTTTTTTTTCTTTCTTTCACTCTCACTTTCTTTCCTCTCTTTTTCTTTCTTTCAAAAATAAAATAAAATAAAAAAAAAGAAACTTCAAATAAATAATCTAATCATGCATCTTAGAGAACCAGAAAAGTAAGAGCAAACCAAACCCAAAATTAGTAGAAGAAAAGAGATAATAAAGATCAGAACAGAAATAAATGATTTTTTTAATGAAGAAAACAATACAAAAATCAATGAAACAAAAGTTTTTTTCTTTTAAAAAGATGAACAAAATTGACAAACCTTTAGCCAGACTAAGAAAAAAAGAGAGAAGATCCAAATAAATAACATCGGAGATGAAAAAGGAGGCATTATAACTGATACCACAGAAATTTCAAAAGAACATTAGGGGCTATTATGAGCAATTATATGTCGATAAATTGGAAAATGTAGACAACATGGACAAATTGATAGACACATATGACCTACCAAGATTGAATCATGAAGAAATACAAAACTTGAACAGACTAATAACAAGTGATAAGATTGAAGTCATTAAAAAAGTCTCCCAGTAAAGCAAAGCCTTGTACCTGATGGGGTACTAGTGAATTCTACCAAACATTTGAAGAACTAATACGAACCCTATGCAAACTGTTACATAAAACAGAGGAAGAGAAAATACAGATTCATTCTATGAGGATAGCATTATCCTGATACCAAAACCAGACAAAGATGTATCACAAAAATAAACTATAAGAATATCTCTGTTGAATATTGATGCAAAAATCCTCAACAAAATGTTAGCAACCGAAATTCAACAATTCATTAAAAAGATTATTCATCATAACCAAGTGGAACTTATTCCAGGGATGCAAGGATGGTTCCAAATAGTTGTTCAATGTGATATATCAACAGTATGAAAGACAAACACCATATGATCACTTCAATTGATGCTTTAAAAGCATTTACTAAAGTTCAACATTACTTCATGATAAAAACCTTCAAAAAAGCAGGGTATAGAAGGACTTACCTCAATTCAGTAAAGGTCATATATGACAAACCTACAACTAGTATTTTACTGAATTGGGAAAAACTGAAAGCTTTTACTCTTAGATCTGGAATATGACAAAGATGCCCACTTTCACTCCTGTTATTCAACATAGTACTCAAAGTCCTAGCTAGAGCAATCAGACAAAAGAATGAAGTAAAAAGCATACAAGTTGGAAGAAGTCAAATTATCCTTGTTTGCAGATGATATAATATTATATTTTATAAAACCTAAAGACTCCACCAAAAAACTATTAGAATTGACAAATCCAGTAAAGTTGCAGGACACAAAACCAATATACAAAATTCAGTAGCATTTCTATATGCCACTAGCAAACAATCTGAAAAAAATTAATAATCATATTTTTACAATAACTACAAATAAAAAAGTAGCCAAAGAAATGAAAGATTTCTACAATGAAAACTATAAAACATTGATTTTAAAAATTAAGATACAATAAAAGGAAAGATATTCCATGTTCAGGAATGGGAAATGTCCATAGCAACCAAAACAATTTACAGATTTAATGCATTCTGTATCAAAATACCAATAACATTCTTCATGGAAATAGAAAAAAATATTCTAAACTTTATGTGGAACTACAAGGACCCAGAATAGCTAAAGCTATCCTAAGCAAAAAGAACAAAACTGGAGGAATCACATTACCTTATTTGAAATTATACTACAGAGCAAGGGAACCAAAACAACATGATACTGACAACAAAACAGATACATATACCAAGGAAACAGAAGAGAGAACCCAGAAACAGATCTATACGTCTACATTGAATTAATTTTCAACAAAGGTACCTAGAACATATATTGAGGAAAAAATAGTCTCTTCAATAAATAGTGCAGGGAAAACTGGATATTCATCTGCAGAAGAATGAAACTGGATCTGTATCTCTCCCCTTACATAAAAAATAAATGCAAATGAATTAAAGACTTAAATCCAAGACCTCAAACTATAAAACTACTACAAGAAAACTTTGGAAACTCTACAGGATATCGTTCTAAACAAAAATTTCTTGAATAATACCCTACAAGCAGAGTCAACCAAAGCAAAAATGGACAAATGAGATCACATCAAGTTAAAAAGTTTCAGCACAGCAATGGTAACAATCAACAAAGTAAAGAGACAACCCATGGAGTGGGTGAAAATATTTGCAAACTACCCATCTGACAAGGGATTAATAACCAGAATATATAAGGAGCTCAAACAACCATATAGGAAAATATCTAATAAATCAGTTAAAAAAATTTGAACAGACATTTCTCAAAAGAAGACACACAAATGGCAAACAGGCATATGAAAATATGCTCAACACCGTTGATCATCAGAGAAATGCAAACCAAATTTAGAATAAAATACTATCTCATCCCAGTTAAAATGGCTTTTATCCAAAAGTCAGGCAGTAATAAATGCTGGTGAGGATGTGGAGAAAAGAGAACCCCTGTACACAGTTGGTGGGAATGTAAATTAATATGACCACTATGGAAAAAAATGGAGGTTCCTCAAAATAACTAAAAGTAGGGCTATCATATGATCCAGCAATCTCACTGCTGGGTATATACCCCAAAGAAAGGAAATCAATACAGGAAAGAAAAACCTGCATTCCCATGTTTGTTGAAGCACTGTTTATAGTAGCTAAGGTTTGGAAGCTAAGTGTCCACCAACAGATGAATGGATAAATAAATGTGGTACTTATACATAGTGGAGTACTATTCAGTCATTAAAGAATGAGATTCTGTTATTTGCAACAACATGGATGGACTGGAGGTCATTACATTAAGTGCAATTAGCCAGGCAAAGAAAGACAAACACTGCACTTTGTTGCTTTTTTTGTGGGAGTCTAAAAATCCAAACAATTGAACTCATAGAAATAGAAAATAGAAGTATAGTTACCAGAGACTGGGAAGGGTAGTGAGGAAGGGGAGGTGGGGATGGTTAGTGGGTACAAAACAAAAAATTAGAATATCTAAAACTTAGTAGTTGAAAGCAGGGGAACGACAGTCAATAATAATTTAGTTACACATTTAAAAATAACTAAAAGAGTATAACTGGATTGTTTGTAACACAAAGGATAAATGCTTGAGGAGATGGATGTCCAATTTTCCATGATGTGATTATTATACATTGCATGCCTGTACCCCATATAAAAATAGCTCATGTATCCCATAAATATATACACATACTATGTACCTATAAAAATAAAAAATAAAAGTAAAAAAAAGTTAATTAAAATCTAGAGGATAATAAAAAATCATTCCCTTATATTTCCATCAAGTTCTCATTTAGTTCATACAGGGTTAGCCTCTCTGGATGGCTAGAAAATTATTCTATCATTCTGTTATGGTCAAAGCTAGAAACTCTTTCCTGGTTTCATGATAAAAGGAAAATACTGGGTTCTTACATTTTTCAGATTGGAAAACCTGTAACAAAAAAATCCTTGATCTTTTTAGTATTGATTGCTCCTTCTTCCACTGCTTGTATGTAATTTTATGCTGAAGGAACAATTTCTCCTTAGGGATGAGGATAGGTAAAGCTGAAGTGAATGAAGTGGTCAGTATATCATTCTACATAAACTAATAATTAATAGATGGCTTTTAAATTTTAGTTGGGTGAATCAGGAGTCAGGAACATTTTTCTTTAAAGAGTGAGATAAATATTTTAGGATTTTCAAGTCATATCTTTTTCACAACTATTCAACTCTGCTGTTGAAGCACAAAAGCATCCACTGAAAGTATATGCATAAATGCCCGTAGTTGTATACCAGTAAAACTTTACCAAAGTGGTTGTACCTGGATTTGACCTGTGGGCCACAGTTTGAAGGCTTTACCTAGTACACCAGCGATAACTTTTATCTTTGTGTTCTTCCTTTATCCCACATCCCTGCCTTTCCTCCAATGGTGATCACTCTTCAAATTTCTATTTCTAATTTTCATTTAGTTATAAATATTATTCATTTGCTTTTTATAAACATAGTTTATGGCAAATATATATGATAAATAATGTTTTATTTTCCTTGGTTTTGAGTGTTATAAAATTGTATTATACTCTTGTAAGAGGTACTATAAAGATATTATAAATTATGAAAGCATTTTCTAGAGTTGTTGATAATATAAATTAATTAGAAATACAGATGGTTCCCAACTTATGATGAGTCTGCTTATGATTTTTTGACTTTATAATAGGTTTATTGAGACATAACCCCATTGTGAGTAGAGCAGCATCTGGACTTATAATGCCTTGACTTATGATTTTTCCAATTTATAATAGGTTTGTTGGGAGTATTAAATGCATTTTTGACTTATAATATTTTCAGCTTACCATGGGTTTACAGGGACATAACCCTATTGTAAGTCAAGGGGTATCTGTAATAGCCTACCTATGTCTTTGTATTTGGTTTCCATCTATTATGTACTTCAACTTAGTTTTAATCCATTAAGAAAGATGGAATAAATTTTTAATAAGTATATTGGAAAGAACAAAATTACAGTATGAGATGATTTTTAAAGCATAGACCAAGCTCATCTCAAAACAATCAATTGTACAGAAAAGTTCATCAATAATTAGGTAGACATGCAAAGTTTTTATTCTTTTCATGCTCCCATTTTATCTCAGTCATAAGTCAGGTCTTCTTTAACCATTTCATTTCTGTGTAATGATTAGTATGATGAAGCATCAATTTAAAGAGCGATTTATTACTACAATAATTTGAAAGAATTAAGATCAACTCCAGAGCTGATAAGCTTACTGAAATTCGGTTCACTCATAAGATACTCCTACGTCAAATCAGTAAAAAAAGATAGAATCTAAAGGATGGAATATCGGCTCACTATTTATTGTCTCTAGAAATTATTTAGCTTTTCCTCCTTCACTCTTCCTCCCCAACTCCCAAGCTGAGAGTGCCTTAGTTTAGTACTTAATCAAGCTCATGGGTAGCAGCTGAGGCCATTGAAGTTGCTTTTTTTGGGAAATTGAAAATTCGGAAACAATATAAAACTGAAAACAAGACCATAAAACTACTCAATGCATTTTTGTCAAGTATAAAATATAATTTCTACTTAGTTATAACTAACTGCAAAGGGCCATACTACCAATGGCCAAATGTTAAGCCTCACAAAAGCGAAAACTTATAAATCAAATATAAGTGGTATAAAAATACTGAACCACAATGGAGTGCTAACACTCCCTGAATGACAACTTTAAATAACTTCTCTAAATTGGCTTGTTGCCATAGGGTTAATAACAGCTCCATAACTACGGATGGGTAATTTTACAGCCTTTCCACATTCTGTCTGCAGCATTTAATGTGATTTCTGTTTTAGCGCTCTGATCTCCTGGCTGTGAATAAGTAATGTGAATGCATAAATAGATTTTAACAAAAGTATAAAATAGCATGTGGCAAATTGGAAGATTCATCGGGGAAGGGTTGGAGGGTCATGCAGATTGTTTATGGTTCTAAAAACAATTTTAAGTAAGCTAATTCATTTTTTAACTTGTTTTCCAAAAGAGCTCGGTGTCTAATAATTTCTCAAAGTTCTTTTTTTTTTTCTAAAATATTAGACTTAAAAGAAGACAGATAATTCACCTCATTGCATTTAACTCTGAAATATTTTCAGGCTAACTCGGAAGACATTTTGATAGTGTTCTTTAGGAAAGATTTACGTCTTCCTTTCTTTTCTTCTTCCTTTTCACCAAGAATAGAATCAAATATGTCTGTCATGTGACTTTAGGATATGTAAAAAGCACTCTTGGTGATAAAAATTCCTTCTTCATCAGCTCACTGATCATTGACATTCTATACTTAGAAATTCCTTTAGTTTTAGACTTCTAGTGCCCTGGGAATGGAAACATTAAACCATCATTTATACCAATGAGTGATTAGTTTATCTTATTATATGAGTTGGTTTTCATAGCACCATCATGGTTAATATATATTGAGTTATTTTATGTGTTCTAGATACTTCATTTCATCCTCACTTTAATATTAATATGCTAATTATTTTATTCCCATTTATACAGGTAAAAAAACTTAGGCTCAGAGTGGTAAGCAGCCTTGTCTAATGTCACAGAACTAATAAGGAACAAAGCTGAAGCTCCAATTCAGGTCTCTAATTCCCGTGTTTGTGTTCTTAAATACTACATATGCTGTTAGGAAAGGAGACAAAAAGCATTAGCAGTGAAGAAGGCATAAAATGGGGTGAGGTGAAGAAAGGACAGATGAGGACAGTGGAAGAAGGTCCTGGCTTCGTGTTGTTTGCATTTGTGTTTTTCCTTATTTTTGGCAAGGCTGAACCAGGAGTAGGCATAGAATGATTCCTCAGTTATTATAGATAGCACAGAGTTATTTTTTATTTTTTATTTTTTGAGTCAGAGTCTTACTCTGTCCCCAGGCTGGAGTGCCGTGGTTCAATCTCAGCGTAACGCAATCTCCGTCTCCCGGCTTCAAGTGATTCTCCTGCCTCAGCCTCCTGAGTAGCTGGGATTACGGTGGCAGCACAGAGTTTTTAAACTGTAAATTATAACGTATTTATGGTCATGCAGTCAATTTAGTGGATTATGAGCAGCATTTCAGAGGGACTGACACAACACTAGGATATTGTTAAAATATGTCTTAACCTATATCGTGGGAACTGAACAATCTTAAGAACCAATGATCAGAAAATAAGGATTTCCCAAAGTATTTGCTTACAGCAATGCAATAACACATGTACAGTAGTGAATACTGGGGTGGCCTTTTCAACATCCACCCCTCTCTTGTCCCAGTATGAAGTGTGCAGTTTGGGGATTTATCATAGCTCCATGGGCAGAAAATGATTAAGCAGTTTTTAAAATTATAATTCTTCACAAAATTTCTGTCTTTATTATTTCAAGCTTCCAGGTCTCAGTCAAGCAGCCTGTAAGATTCTCAAGAGGGAAGAGTTATGTGGCCAGCATGTAAATAAATAAAATAAAAAAAAATAAATGATAGTTGAGTGCATCATAGAGATCTGTAGCAAGAACAGATCTGTAGCACATCAGAACTAATGCTGTGGCCACTTGTAATTTGGATGTGAGACAATTAGTGGAAAAGATGTTATAAATGTAATGTCTTGGTTGGAAAGAGATTTAATCTTTTGCTCTCAGATAGCTTTCTGAATTTGAGCATATAATAACATTTGCCAATTAATATAAATAATTGTGTGCCAGGGACTGTCCTAAGAACTTTACCTACATTAGTTATTTAATCACCACTGTAAGTGTATGATTTAAGGACTCTTCTTAGTCTCATTTTACAGATGACGAAATGGGCAGAGAGTGTAGTCATGTGTCCAGAGTCCACAGTAAGCATGAAGAGGACCAGGTTCAACACCAGGCTGTTCAGCTCTATAATTTGTGCTCATGAACACAGTGCTATATTGACCATTTTACATTTGGGCCAATACTATATTATGTAATTTTGTATTAGCACAATTGGCATTTCAATGTGAAACAAGGTGAGAAGAAACTGACTCACAGTTGGCAAAGTGTTGAGGTTTTCAACTTGGTTTCAATGTGTGTGTACATTTTTTAAAAAGAACCTTGCTGGGTGCAGTGGCTCACGGCTGTAATCCCAGCACTTTGGGAGGATGAGGCAGATGGATCACCTGAGGTCAGGAGTTTGGGACCAGCTTGGCCAACATGGCGAAACTCCATCTCTCTTAAAAATACAAAAATTAGCTGGGCATGGTGGCACACACCTGTAATCTCAGCTATTCGGGAGGCTGAGGCAGGAAAATCACTTAAATCTGGCAGGCAGAGGTTGCAGTGAGCTGAGATCATGCCACTGCACTCCAGCCTGGGCAACAGAGTGAGACTCTGTCTCAAAAACAGACAAATAAATAAATAAAAAATAAAAGAACCTTACGAAACATGACTTTTTTAGAATTTAAGACAAATACAACATTTTAATTGAAGTAGCACAATTGCCTTTAAATAAATAATTTTATTAATAGAAGAATGGGAAGTATGAAGTGAAAAATATAGAGGCATATTCATGTTGAACTGCTGGATATGGAATGTAATAGTCAATATTGATAAGATATTAACTATTGTCACAGGGCATGAGCAGAAAAGCTGAACAAGTAAATGTGATACAGAATAAAGGAAAGCGTTTGTTCCAGGAATTGGACCTATGTAACTAGGGTCCTAGTAAAGATGTCTATGCAGGGATTCTTGGGGCTGGTTTTGCTCCTGACATCAGGTCCAAAACTGTAGGTCCCAAATAATTGGGTTAAATTTTTTGTTGTGGTTAACTTTTGTTTCATATGAGTGCTTCTGTGAATATTTTAAAGTAAACTGTGTTTCTTTTACTGAGGTTGACAAATCAGCAAAAGGCAACAACACCATTGTAAAAACAATTTGTGGTTAAAGAAAGAATAAGGGAAGAAAATAGAGGCATAAAAACACATAGCATGGCTAAATTGAGACTTGTCCAGGGATGGATGCAGTGTAGAACAATGAAGAATGGAAAGTGGCGTGGGAGCAGCTCATGACTGAGGTTGGATGATATAGAAGGAAGATGCCCACAATGAGAGCCTTCTAGTTCTGCAGTGCAGCTTGGTTCCTTGTCCATAGCACAGGCCAGGCTTGCTGTGTAGATGGCTATGCTCCCTCTGCTAGAATTGGCAGTGGGTATATAATGATCTCTGTGGGAATAGGAGAGTCTTATCATTCTGCCTACTCGATTTAATTTTTTAGATTAAGTATAGTAAAATAAATGGAAGTGTATGTTATTACTTTCAAGGTGCTCTGTCTCACAGGGTGTGAGAATGTGAAGATGATCCAGAAAATCCCTATAGGAGTTTTTGGCTTTGCAGCAACACTTGCTTATTTCCCTACTGTATATGGAAAGATTAGGGGCTCTAAAGTCAAGGTTAAGGCTCAGGTCCTTGCTCCATCTCTAGCCATGCAATCTCCAACTCATTGAGTAATAAATTGGCAAGGGAAAACATTAAGATAATGTTAAAAAAAGAAAAAGCAAAAGAAAGGCCTGAAGTAGGATTGGGACTTACGTTCTCATGTAACAGTCAAGGTGAACGTTGTGCTCTATGAAGGGAGGCAGCTCTGCCTCAGGAGGCCCTCAAGAACCAATTGCTTTCTATTTCATTTCATCGTCTCCTAGTGTAGTGTTCTCACTCAAAGATTGAGTCTGGCACCACCACCACATTCACCTTGCAGCTTAGGGAATGGGAATAAGTAGGGGGGAAATAGCCTTCAGTGACACGATCCAGAAGTTGTACTGTTTAATTTTACTTTCAAGTCAGTGGCCAGGGATTACTCAAACAGAAATAGAGTCTCTAGCCCAGGTGCCACGTGCACTGCTAAACCTTGACAGTTTATATTAAAACAAAAGAGAATGAAGAAAAATTTGGGGAAGCTCAGTCTCTACTACCAGTAAGAAAATGAATATATACCCAATTAGTTTCAGTTTCAGTTTAACCTAAAATCCTATCTCAGAGGGTAACTCTGAGGAATATATGATAACATATATACAGGCATATCTTATTTTATTGTTCCTTGCTTCATTTCGCTGCACAGTCTTTGCATGTTTTACAAATGGAAAGTTTGTGGCAACTCTGCATTGAGCAAGTCTATCAGCACTACATTTTCCACAGCATGTGTTCACTTTGTGACAGTGTGTCATATTTTGGTAATTCTCATAGTAACTGAAATTGAAGATCAGGTTCATGGTGATGGAAAAAAAATATCCATGGTAATAATTAAGAACTACTGAGGACTTTTTATATGCCAGACATTGTGCTAAGCACAATCTGTGCATTATCTTATTGTAATAGATGTTATTATCCTCATTGTATCAATGAGAAAATTTAAGTTTAGGGAAGATAAGTGTAAGTTAGACACTTTAGGAAACACTTTGTTAGTAAGGTCAGGATTTGAACTCATGTTCTTTACTATCTTGATTTAAAAATAAGATGTGCTAAGATTTTTTTCCAGTCACATGGTTACTGAATCCCATTCAGAATTAATAGTCAGATAATAGCTTATGTAATTTGCAAGACAGACCCTTTTGGATAAAGCTTATGTTGTAGCAACCACTATGAAATATGAAGTTGAATTCTTTGTGATACCAGTAGATGGTTTTCTGGAACAAAGGTAAAAATGCAACAAAAGGGTAATTCACTGGGTCTTTTCTCTGCTTCAAGGGGTGGGAGGATGGGTGGGTGAATAGGGAGAATAGAGCCAAAAAGCAAGTATATGCTGGTACAAGATTTATATAAATTAGGGGTAATACAATTTTTGTTAAGAGAATTTTTTTGCTACATATCTTTAATAATGGCTTTTTCCAAATTTTAAGTGTTTTTAAGCTTTGTAGTTTAGTAAAAGGAGTGATCTTCTTTTAATTGGTGGCTGTGATTATGAAATTAAAAAAATAATATAATCAATAGATGTAATTATGATATATATGCAAGTGGAAGGCTTTTGTCTCATTTGCAATTTGCAGCAGAAACTGATGAAGAAAATATTGCAGCTGTTTCATGAAATGGACACAATAGTATTATAAATGATATATATACGTAAAGGGTTGAATCATTGCAGTAATGAGACTGTAATTCTAGGAATCAGTTACTCAAAGCATACAATTTGACTTCAGGAAAAAAAATTGGCAAGTGGTTATAAATCAGATTTGAAATGTTAGGTTGGCTGGACCAGATTAGGCATGGGAAGGGAAGTTTGATGTTATGTCATTTCATTGACATCATTGCCTTGGTCAGGAATGTGGGAGGTTTACTGATTTATTTGTTTCTTTGGTGATGTAGAAGAATAAAATATTTGAATATGCACTTTCTACATATTTTCTTTTAAAGCATGCTTCATCATATGTATTTCTATAAGAATATGCATCACTAAACATATCCTAATAAAATCCTGCAGCAGTCTACTAAATGAAATTGAAGGTCAAGTTAATGGTGATGGAAAAATTATCTATGGTAATAATTAACACCTACTGAGGACTTTTTATAAAAAAGACTTTTTGGTCTTTTTTATAAAATTGCTGTGAGCAGCAAAGATGAACTTGTAGCACCAGTAGTGTTGCTCTTTTCTTTTGGTGAACTCGCCTCCTGCTCTAAACAGTAACTGTACTGTCAGGAGTCAGAAATGCCATATTAGATGAGAGTGTGTATGAGATGCCAATATCGCCAGTAGAGAAATGGGAACAAAAAAAATAAATAGTAGTTGGAATCCCAATGGTGCTATGTGATCTTAATGTTTAAATTTTTTGTTTCTTTTTTTTGGCTAGTTTTAAAATTTATTTAGCATGCATAAGATCTCGGCACTTTCAAAAATAGATGACACAAGAAGGGGTGGTAGTAAAGTGTAGTCTTCAAAGAATAGAGGGGTATGTGGGTGTGTTTTATGAGGAGCTAGAGTAGTAGTTGGAAATGGCAAGAGAAAATGATGATGCCTAACTTCCTTCTAGCTCCTGAGGTCTGTGGAGCCATGAGAAGAAAAAAAAAAAACCTGCTTTACTTCCAGCACAGTTAAGAAACAGTGTCATTAGGAGATATGTTTTTCTTTGGCCAAAATGCTGAAAAATATTAAGAAAAAGGCTGAAGTTACAGGATATGTATGCATATATATGTGTATATAGACAGTTAATGTGGTCAGATGGCCTTTGATAAAAATTATACTCATTTATTTGCTCACCAGGAGAGTGTCTATTTCCTCACATTCTCACTCACTCTAGGCATTTTAAATCTTTTTTATTCTTTTCCAATATGGTAGATGAAACATACTGGCTTGATGTTCTAAATTTCATTAATTTAGTTAGTGAGATTCAATGTCCTTTTAAATGGCTATAGACATTTTAAATTCTTAATATATGAGTCAAATACTTATTTTTGTAATACTAGTTTAAACAAAGTAAAATTATTGAATTTGTTCATCATCCCTTTTAATTGTTGATCTTAAAGTTATCTGTTGCTTTATCGCACTTTTATTAAATTATTAACTCCTTGGAGAGATTATATATCTTATTAAGTTATATAACCTTATATAATAATATATAATAGCTTTATATAATAATAATATATAATTGCTTTAGTGAAGTCCTTAATAGTGTGTTATTCAGTTCAAAGACTCAACATTTATATTAAATTTAAAAAATAAGCAAAGATCTGAGGTTAAACCAAAACAAAAGTCATTGGAGATAACCAAATATTTAGTGAAATATGTTGGATGTTGTGCTGTTTTAAACTGGATTCCCTGAAAAGGTTTATGGCATTAATATTTGCTTTACTATTTTCCAGAAATGTGTCTCACAGAAACACTAAAGAAATCCTGATTTTTGTCTTTACAGTTACAATATAAAACACATATTTGATTTTATAGCTTTTCCCACTAAGATGGTATCAATATTTTGTTTTATTGAGGCACTTTTATTGTTTAGGGCAAAATATTCATTTTTGACAAAGCACTTTATTAAAACTTGAAACTTGGTTAAGAACCTGGGTTCCCACGTCCCCTACAAAACCACCCACTGTATTTTTCAGTTTAGTGATTTGTGAATAGACTCAGAGAGTCAAAGTTTTCATCAGGCTGGAATTCATGAAGCAGACTGAAAAATAAATATTGGTGACTACTTTACCTGGCACCCAGAGGGAATGTTCATAATTCTGATCTGTGGTCTTCACTCTGAAATACTTTATGTATCTAATGAAATGGAACCTTGTTTTCTACCCATTCGAATTCCCTTTAAAATGACTTTATATCTGATATTTCTTTGCAACACTCTCAGATTTCTCTTGCTAATTTTTTTTCCTTAAAAGTCTTTATTAGAGTATTATCTTTTGGTTCTGCCTTGATGTAGCATTTAAGTCCCACTTAATATGCTTTCTTGATGTTAAGTAAAATAGTTACAGTATGAACAATAGAAAAAAGTACAAAAAGCTATAATTATTCTCTACTATCAACTAGATGATATAGCATAAAAATTAGATATTCCATGATTTTAAAAACATGTTTATACTTCTTCACATAGCAGCCTCTTTTCCTTTTGTACTTCCCAGAAAATGTTTCTAAGTAACAGAATAATTTGAAAACTGTTTAGTTTCTCCCAAATTCTTTCTCTCACATCATGGATTAGGAATTAAAATTTAAATACTTACAAATAAAATATTTCTAAATATGTGGCAGTACCCTTCACCATCAACTTTTGTCATTCATTCATTCATCAAACACATTCTGGCATATAGTGTGTGTCAAAATAATGTAGATATGCAAATATGTAGTTGCTGCATAGAGTGTCCAGCATCTAGTTGGGAAGGGGACAGTGCAAGGTAGTGTGATAGGTATTCTGAGGGAGGTGAGCCTGGAATGCTATGGGTACACTTGGGAAAATCATCCAGTCTCTATTAGGGCAAGTGGCTTACGAAGGGCATCCTGAAAGAGACCATGTGATTTAAATCTTGTCATTACAGGGAGGAGTTAATCGGGTAATCAGGTAAATGGGATGGATTTGGGGATAGTGAGTGTTGGTCGTGAAAGAAGAGTCTAGAGCAAAGCTCCAGAGGTAGAAGAAAAATCAGACTGCTTTTCCAAAAAGAATTTGGCAAGGTAAGAGGACAGGGTTGAGGGGAAAAGTGAAGAAAGATGATTCATAAGAGAGAAGGAGACCTAAATCATGAAAGGTCTTGTTTGTTATGCTGAAGAGTGTGGCATTTAAGGTCAAAGAAATAGAGAAGTGACATAAACTATGTTTTCTTAATGTCCATTTATAATAGAAGAATTTATAGAAACTGAGATCAATAGATTTAATTATTTGAACATTAAAAGGCTTCAGGTCCAAAATAAAAGAGACTAAAATTAAGAAGCAACCTAAACTGGGACAACTATTTATAATAAATGTAACAAAGGTTAATAGTTTTAGTATTTAAAGATTCAATTCAATTCAAATTGAAAACAACAGCACTAAGGAGATCCTCATAGATAACAGAGTGAGATAGTAATAGATAATTAGGAAATAAATTAGGTTAAAATTATTAGTATGCAAATTTAAATAATGGGGAGGTCTCATTTTTTGCTTGTCAGATTAGGAGATTTTTGAAAAAGAATTATAGTCAGACCTAATGCTGACAACAGTATAGAATAAAAGATTTGTGTGCATTGCTGATGGGAACATAAATTAATAAAATCTTTGTAGATACAATTGTGTATTGAGTTTGTAAATTGCCCATATTCTGTGACCTAGAAACCTCTAATCTTGAAATTTTAGCTAAGGAAATAATCTGAAGCATATAATAAGATAGTCCTTCTTGGGCTATTTTGGTGTTTAAATGAGATAATTCATTCAATATTTATCATGTGTACTACATATGTACTATATATCCTGGTACATATAAACACAAAAGGAATGTTGTTATCATTATGGAACAAATCTGGGCCATAAAACATGTTCAGAATCACTGCTAGTAGCGATCATGTAAATTATTATGTTACAGAGAATAATAAATTTAATTTGATTTGCTATATTATTTTAGAACTTCCCTCAGGAAATAATTTGACAATCATGACATAAAAACCCACATCTTGAGGCATTTTGTGTCTAGAAGAATTCTTTTATAATATAAATAATGTCATACTTGATCATTATCAAGAGTGATAAAAGTTTAAAAAGAAACTTGAAAAAATAATAAATCCAGTATAGTATTTAACAAGAGAAAGGAGAATGGTACAGTAGACACTTGGACAAATATGTTCTGTTATCGGAAATTATCTTAAAGTGGCAGAATTAAGGTAAGACTCGAGGCAATTTTTCTTGTGGTCAGGAGGTTGTAACCTAGCTGGAAGCAGGGGAGTAGAAAGCAAAATTATAACTGAGTGATAGATAATGGCTTAAATTGCACTTTTGGAAACTGCATGTAGTCCAAAATTTGGGACAAGTCTTTTTCTATTTGAAATAAATTACTTGGGCTTAGAATTTTATAACGAATCAGACTAACTCAAATTACCCAGCAAATGGCAATTGACATTTGGTAAAATATACACAGTTGCAAGTTTCAGTGTTCAAGGCTAATTTTACTTTTGAAATGCATTTGTCATAAAGAACTGTGATGTGCACAGCATGTTACATCCAATAAAGTGGAAGAGAGAAATTGAAGCATTAGATTGGCTCCCACCTATGCCCTTAGCAGAAATGAATCCACCTGCCTCATTTGTTAGAATTTAATTGCTGTCAACCATGGAGTTATTTTGAACTCAAAATGCACCCAGGACAGAGTGGGAGAAGTGAGAGGGGAAGCAATTGTTGTTTTTCTGGGTCCCCATCATTCCTCCCTTTCTTTGTTTTGGTTTCCTTTCTTCTCCTCCTCGTTTTCTCCCTCCTTCCCTCCTTCTTTTCCTTCTTTCTTACTTTCTTTCAACATCTCAGCATTTCGATTTCAATTCTTGGCTTGACTGACCTGACTCCGAATTAGTCTTTGCACAGCTTGGGAGCTGAGAATAGTTATGGGTATTTCCATGGATATTTGACAGATGTCTTGATGCCAAGACATCATTATTCTTGTGAAGTGCGCATGAGTGAGTGAGATAGTTCTATCTGATTCCCAGTTATACAGCTTATTAGTTGCGTGATATTGTACAAGTCACTGAACTTCACCGAATCTGTTTTCTTAGTTATAAAATGGGTTTCATATGATCCAGTTTGCAAGGCTGAAGTACAGCTTTGGACATATAGTAAATGTACAATATTTGGTGCCAATTATTGTGCCCCTCCATCCTGACAAAAAAATCTCTTGGATTTCATGAGAGATGATTCGCTGCATAGGTTACAGTGCTTATCAACCTTTCTTGCCACCATGGTTTACAGCTCTGATAACAGTCACAGAAACTCACTCTTAAGGTGTAAATGTAATTTCTGCAATTTCTACCTTTGTCTACCATCCTTTTATCTCCCATTAAAGAAAGCATGTCAGAATGCAAGAAAAGTATCATTGTGATGCTCTAGAAATAATCTTGAATGTAATCCAATTTATTTTTAGGAGGGTAAGTAAATTTTTGTGTATTATTATTAAAATTACTTATGACTTATCACACAACTGACCATTGGTGACTCACAGATCTATTGGAAGAAACATTGGTTGAGAAGTGCTTGACTTGAGGATGTCTTCGGATCCTTGCTGGTGTATTTTTCTATAAAAATAATATGCCAAGTGCCTCTGGTTGAAAAGGAAAACAGCGAAAGTTTTGAGATTAGATTTATTGAGGAATAACTAAAGGCAGGGAGTGAGCTTCCATAGTTTAAAGACAGCAGGTAAGTTAATTAACAGGAATAATAAAATTAAAAAATTTGGAACATACATTAAAATGCCAGTCATTTCAGCTCTCTATCCCAAGGTTATTTATAAGAGAGAGAAAAGGAGAGTGGAAAGAATGAGAGTGATATAAAGAGGAAGCAGAAGACTTGATCTTATTATATCTGTTATTAAAAAAATTTTTTAAGTATAAAGATTCCACAAATTTCCTTATTAATTTTATTCACGTTTCCAACAAGATGTTTTCATTTATATGTAAAAAAACAACTGAAATTATCTTATTAAAAATGAGTGTCATCTTGATCTATCTCTTACAGATAGAGAGAAAACGGTTTATTTATAGCCTGCTTATTGCTGTCATAATAAATTAATAGATTGTGCCTGGGACAAGTCCCTGAATCTCATTGTCTTATTTTCTCCTCTACTAGTGAAGAGACAAATCAGTTGGTATAAGGTAGCTTGCTGTAACATTCCATGTTTCTGTGAATACAAATGTTCAGAAAGGTGTCCTGTAACTGCACAACCATCTAATTTACAAAAAAGTGTCCACAATTTCCTGCAGAGGCAGAAAGTCCATGTGGTAGAGTAAAGGAGCAGTGGAATGGCTTTGTCATCTACTCAATGGGACAAGTTATTTAAACTCTCAGTAATTAGACTTTCCTTGTCTAGTTCTCAGGGTATTCATGAGAGTTGAAAGAGATGAAGCATGTGAAAATGCTTTTTAAATCATAAAACTGTATAATTGTAATTTAATATTATTAGATGAAATAAAGCAATGTAATAATTATAAATCCCAAGAATTAATCAAATAAACAAGGATAGCGACAGCAGTATTTCTAACTGTCATCTAGTTTTAACTTGAAATGAGCAATAGACACTTCTTCATTAATAAGAGATATGTCATTATTTTTAGGCTTATTGTTTCCTTATGCAACTAAGAAGTTGCTACAAGCATTTAATATGGATGATAGAAAAAATCCTACAGTAAGAATTTTTCCAATTAGAATATTCAGTTATTATATAACAGTTTTCAAAATTATGTATTTATTAGTTACACATGGAGTGTTATATTACCCTTTCATACAAAACATACCACTTACTAACTCATCATCTGAAGATTGTGCTGACAAAGCCTGCCTTCCTGACTTCTTCCCTCCCTCCCTCCCTCTTCTCTTTCTTCTCCCTCTGTCTGTCTCCTTACCCATGCTCCTGTGTTTCTTAGACATCACAGAAAGATTTTTTATTGTCCACTTTATTTTCTCTCCAGAGCCACTCTCTTGGTAGATTATCTCATCTAAAGTCATGACTTTTGGCTGGGTGCAGTGGCTAATGCCTGTAATCCCAGCATTTTGGGAGGCTGAGGTCAGGAGTTTGAGACCAGCCTGGTCATCATGGTGAAACCCTGTCTCTACCAAAAATACAAAAATTATCTGGGCATGGCGGTGTGTGCCTATATTACCAGCTACTCTTGAGGCTGAGGCAGTAGGATTACTGGGTCCTGGGAGGTGGAGGCTTCAGTGAGCCAAGATTGTACCATTGCACTGAAGCCTGGACTACAGAGTGAGACTCTCTAAAAAAAATACTATATATATGTGTGTGTGTGTGTGTGTGTGTATATATATATATATATAATAAAGTCACGACTTTTACAGTCAATGATATGCTGACAGTTTCCACTTCTTTATGCCCAGTGCTGATCTCTCTTCCAAGTTCCATTACCATATTTACAATTACTTGGTTATATTTAACTATATTGAATACTAACTTAAACTTGAAGTCCTTGTATTATTTCCTCCTAGACCTGCTCTTCTTTTTCTGCTTCCTAATTCTGTTAGTGGTTACTAACCTCCCTACACAGAGACTCCAAACATTCATGTCATCTTTGAGTCCTTCCTCTCTCATGTTCTCTTCATCCAATTAAACATGTCCTCAACATTTTAATATTTATTTGCTCTTCTCCATTTCTAGAATTATTATTTAATTAGACTTTACTTCTTACCTGTGCAATTGGGAAACTTCTTCGCTAGTTTATCTACACACTCTTCTCTAATTAATCTTCTAACGCTGTTGTCAGATAAACCCTAGAAACTTAGAATCATATAATCATAGATGTCAGCATTAGAACAGATTTAAGTGATCTGCTTTAATTAATTGGATGCTCCTTAATCTTTCTATATCCCAAGCCAAATCTATGCTTAAATAACTGTATTGCTAACCTTAATCTTTAAAAATAATGTATTTTAGGCCAGGGATGGTGGCTCATGTTTGTAATCCCAGCACTTTGGGAGGCCAAGGAGGGTGGATCACCTGAGGTCAGGAGTTCAAAACCAACCTGGCCAACATGGTGAAACCCCATTTCTTCTAAAAATACAAAAAAAAAAAAAAATAGCCAGGCATGGTGGCAGGTGCCTGTAGTCCCAGCTACTCAGGAGGTTGAGGCAGGAGAATCCCTTGACCCTGGGAGGCAGAGGTTGCAGTGAGTCGAGATCGGCAGAGATCCTGCCATTGCACTTCAGTCCAGGCTACAGAGGGAGACACCGTCTCAACAAAACAAAACATATTTCAAAGTATGTTCTCATCCACTTATTTCTCCTCTTCCTCCTCCTCTATCTTCTTTGAGCTCAAATCCTTCTCCTGCTTTTGTCTTAAATCCATCTTGTGGCACCATACAGAAATTAAATCCTTCTTCCGTAGGTCAGGATTTCAAGATTTGTAGGCAGTTATTCTGTCAAAGTATAAATGCTCTCCCCTGGGGGAGGCTTTAAAAACTGTCAGAAGTACTGTTAATTTTGACTATGCTGGTTGCAAACTTTTGTAGAAAGAAGATAGTGCATTTTGGCAGCCATCTTTGAAATCAAAGCTGTCCCAGATGTTTACATTTCTTTTCCTTTTTTTTTTTTTTTTTTTTTTGTTGTTGTTGTTGTGAGTAAGGGAGGAAAAGGCAGAATTTTAAGACCAGGAATTTCCAAAACATGCATTATAAACTCATATACATCTGAAGGGATTCAAAATTACAATTTGAAAATTATTTGTCTTTTTGCTAGTAATCTAGTCATGCTTTATTTCATAATTAATTAAAGCATGTTAAATAATTCCAAAAAAAAAAAAACAGAAGTTCACATCATCTATATATAAGTTGGTTAGGCGGCCTTTCTCAAATTCATGCTCCACAAAACACATCTGATCGATTTATCTATCTGTCTATCTATCTATCTATCTATCTGTCTGTCCATCCATCCATCCATCCACCCATCCATCTTCATCACAAGGCAGTC
The DNA here is from genome assembly GCA_963573385.1 of Cacajao melanocephalus. Classification (NCBI taxonomy): domain Eukaryota; kingdom Metazoa; phylum Chordata; class Mammalia; order Primates; family Pitheciidae; genus Cacajao; species Cacajao melanocephalus. The sequence goes on from CAUYLG010073221.1 coordinate 19,680, forward strand.
TTTATATATTATACTGAATGGCAGAAAAATACAGGAGAAAAATTTTTCATTTAATACTGACTACAGTTTCCAAATTTAATTTAATTTTAGACTTTAACTTGATTAGTTAGCAAATATGTGTAGCTTTTTTTGGGTAGCTCCCTAGGTCATACATATTCTGGATTTCCTATTTCCTTTTATCAGAAAAAGGTCAAATAATTGCAATATAAAAATTGACTAAATAGAAGAACTTTTATGTCCAAGTGATTTGCTTTTCATTTTTCTTTAATAAAGGTTAACTTTGTTCTTAAGTGGAGAGTGAAATTTCTGATTACATACTTCTTGTTTTCTAGGTAGAACATTCTTTATTTCTTCAACCATTATTCATGCTATATAGTTTCAAGATCTTTCATTGTTCTGATTATTTTCCCCTGAGAAAGACTCCTTTTATTTATAACCCTTGCAGCAGAGGCTGTGGTACCCCATCATCTCCCTAAGGCACTTTAGTTCCCACTTATAACTGCTGTCCCATGGCAAGCATCTGCAATGCCCAGCTAAAGGCTTCCCGTGTCTGGTATTATCTGAGTCACCTCCTGTATCATCTACTTTCACTCAAATCATAGTCTCATGGCTTGCTTCTGGGGAAACCTAATCTTAATCACCCCTTTTAAAATATCCTGCTGTATACTTTGCACACAAACATAAAATAATTCCTTGAAGCTTAAGAGGCAGGCAATATGAAACTATCAAAGGTTTTTTGGTAAGCTATTGGTTTAATAGCTTAATGGTAAGCTATTAAGATTTTGGTTTTAACTTAACTCTAGAGGCAAGGGGAAATCATTGAGAAGTTTATAATGGAAACACCAGATCAGATGTGCTTTGTGAAAGATGAATTTGAGGAAGACAAGACTTGAAGGGGTTGTTCACTTAGGAGTTTGTTCGTCCAGGCAAAAAAACAAACAAACACACACAAAAAACATGGCCGCCTGTAATGACAACATCAAATAGCAGCCTCATGGGGAAAAAGGTGTTTCGAGAGAAACAACAGAACTTACAGAGTAGAACTCGCAGAACTTGGCTACTGGTATTAATTGGATATGGAAGATGAGGGATTAACTGGGTAAATGTCAGTGCCATTTTTGTTCTTAAGGGAGAAGAAAGTTTAGGGAATGGGAAGAGAAGCTTTTTCCTTTTCACATTTTGTTTTATGTTTTTTCACATTTTGTTTTATGTTTGAGATGTTTGTGTAAGCCTGAAGAAGTACATGCTGTTTTAGAGAAAATGCAAATAAAACATGTTTATGAAGTTGATCTATAGCATTCATTTCATTTATACAAAAGTGTCTTCCACTTTCTCTGCATAGCATCTGTCATCTGTGTCATTTTCATATTAGTTGTCTTTGAATTTTTCTGTTACTAAAAATTATATCATGTTGTAATCATTTAGAATAAACCATTTACATATCAATAGACAATGCTGGGCATCTCCAAGTATAACGTTTGTATCTGTAAGACATTTGAAATCAATAACATAATTACATTGTGTGTGAGTGTAAAAGGATAACATGTATTCAGAATATTTAAAAAAATAACTCTAGACTTGAAGAAGAAAACATAGTTAAGATATTAAAACTCCCTTTGGCCCTCTGCAAAGTGGAAAGCCCTATGTAATATAAATAAAAATTAATTTATGAAATAATTTTGTTTTTCCTTTCAACATGTGTTCATTAAATTGCTCAGTGCTGTTTAATGAACAAAACAGATAAAATCCCTTTCCTTCATGGAACTTATATTCTAATGAAAATAGAGAAGAGAGAGAGGCAAAGGACAATAAAAACAATAGATGAATGCATTATTTACTATGATAGGTGCTGGCAAATTCTCTAAAAAATACTAGATCAGAGGAAGGGGAAGGAGAGGAAGAGAAGGTTGTAGCATAAAGGCAGACCTCTGCGACAGTGAGATCTGAGCAAATATTTGTGGGGAAGTGAGGAAGTAGTCAAGATATTTATAGGAAAAATGTTCTAAGCAGAGAGATCAGCTAGATTGAGGGTCCTAAAATGAGAGCAGACCTGAGATAGTGTGGACACAGCAAGGAGACAGACCAGTGGGCTGGGACAGAGTGAGCCAGAGGGGCATCAGGGGTTCAGCAGTGCAGGGTCTTGGAGGGTATTGTAGGAACTTTAGCTCTTACTGTGAGCGAGATAGGAAGCAGTAAAAGGCTAAGGGCAGAGCAGAAAAAATTTCTGACATATTTTTAAAGTATCATTCAGGCAGCTGTACTGGAAATAGACTAAAGTGAAGTGTGGATGCAGAGAGAACATTTAAGAGGCTTTTAAAACTGTCCAGGTGAGAGATAAAGGGGGCTTAGATCAGTATAGCACTGGCTGGAGAGGTGAGAAATAGTCAAACTTTTAATATGTTTTGAAGTAGAGCCAAAAGCATTTACTGGTGGCTTGATTGTGGAATGTGAGAAACAGAAGAGTCAAAAGTAACTTTGAGGTTCTTGGCCTGAGCAAGTAGTAGGACGGAGTTGCTTTTTACTAAAGAGAAAATACTGTAGAACAACAGGTTTGGGGAGTGGGCTGAGAGTTGAGTTCAATTTTTGACATATTAAATTTGAGCTACTTATTAGATAGCCAGGTAGTTAAAAAATAAAATAATGCGGGGAGGATCTGAATATGGCTAATTCATCCAAACTTGCATTTCTCTCATGTATTCCCTTTTTTGCACCAGATAAATGACTGTCTATTTATAGCGGGGGGATCAAGGCATTATCATTATAAGCCTGAATTTGTGTGGGTATGTCTTGTGCATTGGTGAGACTAGGTGTGCTGAACAGTAATTTACAAGAGAGATATTGAAGGACCACATGAGAAATAAATCCATTTTAAGAAGAGAGGCAAAGAAACAAGCTTGGTCTAATAGCGTAGCTTTAGTTGTCAAATCAGAGGGCTAATTCTGGCCATGGCGTGGTGTCCATTTCTCAGATTTGTCCAAGGCCCAGCTCCTTCTCTTCCTGCTTGTTTCTGTGATAGGCTTAGTTTTGGATATTATGAGAGAGAAGCTATGAGCACAAAGTGAAAGAATTATTGCCAGTAAAATTTCTGTACTACATCAGGACAAAGAGATTATGGCATCGGTTAATTTCTGGCAGATTATTGCAGATGAATAAAGGGATTCATCTCTCCCCATGTTGGTATAGAACACTGAGTAGATTTGAATACCTTCATATTGAATATACTTGGTATTCAGTGTATTAGCAGCACCAGAAAAGGCTGTGATGCAAGAAAAGCCAGGATTGTTAAGTGTGGAGGACCTGGGAATTATGGTATGGTGGTACCCAGTGGAAGCGATAGGAAGGCCTAGGAAAGATTGTGGTGCCTAGTTACAAGATGAATGTAGAAACTGCATGTTTGTGTCTCCCCAAAATTAATGTATTAAAATCCTAACTCTTAATATGATACTAGAAGGTGGAGTGTTTGGGAGGTAATTAGGTCATGGTATTAAGGTGGAGCCCTCATGAATGGGATTAGTGCCCTTATGAGAAGACACATAAGAGAGATTGTCTTTCTCTTTCCTGAGAGAACAGAGAAGACAGCCATCTATAAACCATGAAGAGGGCCTTCACCAAGAAGCTGACCATGCTGGCAGCCTGATCTTGGATATCCAGCCTTCAGAATTGTGGGAAATAAATTTTTGTTGTTTAAGTCTCCAAGTTTATGGCAACCAGGACAGACTAAGAGTAGATCCCTAGATCTTCATGAAATTCCCATTGGGGACTCAGAGCAGTTTTCTCTGTCTCTCTCTCTCTCTCTCTCTCTCTCTCTGTGTGTGTGTGTGTGTGTGTGTGTACCATGCATGCTATTGAGTCCATAATATTAGATGGATTTGAGAATCAGAAAAGTATAAACTTTTATTATCAAAGTGATTTGATTTTGGCCTCAGTCTGGAGTAGACTAAAAGAGTGGGTTCAAATGTATCTCTTTTGTTTTTTTAAAAAAAGGACTACATTTTTGATCACGTTCATTATTTAGCATAGGATGCTACTGAAACAAAAATTATGAGTCCTATGTCTTAATGGGGCCATTGGGAACGTGCGATTAGGAGAGAAATATTTATCGGATCTACTCTGTATGAGACACTATTATAGATTTGTATGCAAACTATTTCATGATACAAGCTACAATTTCCTCATTGAGGGCTGGATATAGGAAGAAGTTCTTTATGATAAAGATTGTAATAATGATGATGATGATAGCAACTTTTATGAACTAATGTTTCAGGCCTAATAAATTTGTTTTAGGTACATTGTGCTCTTTAATTTTTACAGCAGTGCTAGAGAGACTGGCATAATTGTACAATTTGATATTTTACAATTCCTCATTTACAAATAAGGAAACAGACTCAGGTAGGTTGAGAAACTTGCCCACAATTACATAGCTAGCTGCAATGTGGCTATTCTAATCTAGACCTCCATGACTTTAGAGTCTACTTTCTTCACACTTGCTAAGAAGCTATTGATATATAATGTTATATAGCAAGCTATCCCAGAATTCAGAGGTTTTCGATTACAAATATATATATATTTTTCTCACTCTGTAGTCCACGGGTCTGCTAAGAGAGTGCTGTTTCAGGCTGTAGGTCAGCAGGGTTAGATTCCAGCTTTGGGATGGGTTTATGTCTGTTCATGTATCTCATTTCAGGTGCACTAGGAGTGTACTTTTGTCGTGGCCACCATCTATAATACCATCAGATCACATACCTTTTTTTTTTTTTAATGCCTTTGCTCATGTCATATCCACACACATTGCAAAGAAAGCCACAAGTTTAAGCTCAATACTAATGAGACAAGGAAGCGTCCCCCTAGTAGGAAGAACTGCGAAATTACATGGCTAAATGAATAGATTCATAATTTTATAATAAGAAAGAAATGAAGAAGAATAATTTACTACAATAGTGTATCATACCACTTTCCTGTTGAGAAACAATTTATTACTGCTTCAGAAGAGGCATTTTAATTGTATTATCCCTTGATGGTTGTTCAGAAGTGCCATCTTTCTAAATGAAGAAAATCACAACGCAAAATATCAGATCTTAATATATGCTTGAAAAGGCTACTGATGACAGTAAGTTTTTTAGTTAGCTAGAAAGTGAAAATGCACATTTTCTACTTCTATTACTTATGTGCATTTCTATTTGAGTAACATAAAGTTAAACATTACTGTCTGTGTTCAAGTTGGATCTTTCATGCTTCCTAGACTTCCATCCTAACCATAATTGCTAATTCTTTGTACATCTGGATGTTTCTATAATACTGAAATTTACCTTTTTAGCTTTTTCTATATGACAGGAAAGCAACTGGTTGATTTCATTAAAATCAGAAAAACAATATGATCCAGGAAATTGTTTGGCCTCATACATTATCAAAAAACTTTTATTGATTATGTATTTTTTCATTTCATTGGTTTTTATGGCTTCATGCAGACAATGTTTTAGTTTATGGAGATTCTGCACACTCCATCCTACTTGCATCTATTCTTTTGAAATTTTATAGGAAGTAAATGCTAATAATTGTGAATTATTGTTTATTTGTACCCTGCCAGGTAGAGGTGCATTCATCAACATTCATCTGGACTCTGGGGTTCCTTTCCTGCATAATATTCCAGCTGAGTCTCTAGATGTTTGTAGACTCTTCAAAATTAATATAAAAGCATTTTAATGGGGAGTTGTAACATAGATTCTTGTTCTTTATTTTTATTTTTAGCTTTTCAAGAGGTTCTTTTCAAGAGTGCCCCATGGTGGAGCTGGAAGTAGCTATAATAGAAGACAGCTTCTTGCAGAGAGAAAGCTTGGTTTTGACATTTTACTTCTTTAACATTTCCTTCCCATCTTCTATCAAAAGCATCCATCAGGGGTCTGTTAAAGCACATGGGGTATGTGCTGTGAAAAACTGATCACCTTTGATAGCCAATAGCAAAAGTGAGTCAAAGGTGACCTTTTCTTCTATTATGTAGCTCAGCTGAAGAACTTGCTTTTTGAACTTTGCCAACTTAGTTTCTTCAGCCATGGAGTTCTTGCAGTAGCCAATATGTGACAGCTCAGCATGCAAGTTAATTACTTCTTAGAGTTAACACCTGTAAAGTTCACTTTTCAAAACACTCCACAGTTAGTGGTGTGGAACATACCTTCAAAACTTCAACAGCAGTTCTAGGGGCCAGGAAGCAGTTCTGCTCATTCTCTCTATATGTGCTGTCAGCCTGTCTAACTATGCTCCGAATGTCAGGCTATAGGCTAGCAGCTCTATGGAACAGCCTTATGAAGTAGGTGGCATTCTTAGACCCATTTCATAGGCAAGGAACCTGTGGCTTAGAAAAAGTACAGCTGGGTCATGATCACGTAACCATAAAGTGGAAGAATCAAGCCTCTTTGATGCTAAAACATGTTTGTAACCACCACTACTATCCAGTACCTCTCTCATTGCATCTTCTCATGGGGATTGTGCCACACCTGGCCAGTGGCCCAGAAGTTTTAAGTAGATGATTTAATTTTAAAATCTTTTACATATGCTCATGTGTGTGTATGTGTGTTTCTGTATCAAAACCTATTAAAGGGAAAATGATCCCCAAAATGTTGTTTCAAGGACAATAGACTAGAAAAAGCAGGATTGTGGAGTTGAAAGATATAGTTTACAGAACAAAGCACTTGAATTATACCCTAATTTTTTCTTCCTACATGTGTGAACTTTGGAAAATCACCTTATGTTTCTGAGACCTCTTTTCTCTTCTGTAAAATGCAGATACTTATGGGAAGAGTCAATGAGGTAATACATCCTACAAGCTATGTCTAATAATAGTAGGACTCAGCCACTAATAGGTGGCTTTGGTTTCCTGTAATAAATGCCTATGTGTTTGTGTGTGCACATGTATGCATGTGTGTACATAGAAGAAGGAGGGCAAGGGATATTTATCACGTTGTTTTGACAAGTATGTCAGTTTGATTTTCATAAATATTTCATAAAATATCCTGGTACAGTTGATCAGTAATTCATATTAAGAATAGAAATCCAGTGAAGAAAAATGTTTACACCAATGCTTGATATAATTTTTGAGATGCAATTATATCACATACACACTAATGCTTATACTCTTGGCACTGAGAATTCTTATTTTAAGTTCTGGGGTACATGTGCAGGATGTGCAGGTTTGTTACATAGGTAAACGTGCGCCATAGTGATTTGCTATACTTATCAACCCATCGCCTAGGTATTAAGCCCAACATGCATTAGCTATTATTCCTGATGCTCTCCCCACCCCCTCACTCTTTCCTGACAAGCCCCAATGTATGCTGTTCCCCTCCCTGTGTCCACGTGTTCTTATCGTTCAACTCCCACTTATAAGTGAGAATATGCAGTGTTTGTTTTTCTGTTCTTGTGTTAGTTTGCTAAGAATAATGGCTTCCAGCTTCATCCATGTCCCTGCAAAGGACATAATCTCATTCCTTTTTATGGCCACATAGTATTTCATGGTGTATATGTACCACATTTTCTTTATCCATTGATGGACATTTGGGTTGATTCCGCATTTTTGTTATTGTAAATAGGGCTGCAATGAACATACACAGGCACTGAAAATTCTAATATCATTAGCTTATTATAGTAGACTTAAAGACATCATTGTAAATTGTTTTTTTCTCCTTTTGGTAGAGGAACAGATCTTTCATACAGATTTTTATGTTAGGAAAGAGCAATAATGACACTAAATAAAAATTATATAGCCTTTTTGCCGGGCGTGGTGGCTCATGCCTGTAATCCCAGCACTTTGGGAGGCCAAGGTGGGTGGATCATCTAAGGTCTAGAGTTCAAGACCAGCCTGGCCAATGTGATGAAACCTCGTCTCTACTAAAAATACACGAAAATTAGCTGGGCATGGTGGCACAGGTCTGTAGTCCCAGCTACTCGGGAGGCTGGGTCAGGAGAATTGCTTGAACCTGGGAGGTGGAGGCTGCAGTAAGATGAGATAAGACCACTGCACTATAACCTGGGCCACAGAACGAGACTCTCTCAAAAAACAACAACAAAAAATTATTTAGCCTTTTTCATATATTTAACTCTGGTAAACACGATTTTTTCGATATTTTCAAAAGACAGAAAAATTCAATTTTTATTTATTTATTTATTTTTGAGACAATGTCTCACTGTTGCTGAGGCTGGAGTACAATGGCATAATCTTTGCTCGCTGCAACTTCCGTCTCCTGGGTTCAAGCAATTCTACTACCTGAGCCTCCTGAGTAACTGGGATTACAGGTATGTGCCACCATGCCCACCTAATTTTTGTGTTTTTAGTAGAGATGGGGTTTTGCCATGTAGGTCAGGCTAGACTCAAACTCCTGACTTCAAGGTGATCTGCCAGCCTTGGCCTCCCTAAGTGCTGGGATTACAGACATAAGCCGATGTGCCCGGCCTCAATTCTTATTTAAATTAGAAAACTACATATTATCCAAATGCCTGTTACCCAGAGCTAACATACAATTCTGAAAACTACAAAATAGCATTTTTAATTTTGGAGGGCACATATTATACTGGCATTCCCTATAAAGAATACTCCACTGTAGATTCAAAAACTGTAGCTATGTGAATAAAAGTTTGAAGTCCCTTCTTTCTGTTGTTCATTTGACTTTTAGAAAGTAGAGTAGTACATTGGGCAATGAAAATCCTATAGATGGCTTATGACTCAAAAGCACACATTTTGTCATCTAGATTGTTCACTAAGCAGTCATGAATGACTGAAAGAATGGAAAAAACAAACAAAGAAAAATCTATAAGATGTCTCTTAGTTTAGGCACTGGGAATCCAGCAGGGACAAAACGGGCATAGAGCTTATAGTGCAGTCAGACCATTTTCTACAGATTTTCTCCTTTATTTAATTATAGAAGTGTCATTAGACCCTCTCTCTGAATAAGGGTAGCTCCAAGACTTGTAATGCCAATTGCCTATATTATATTTTTTATTTCATTTCAATAATGCCAATGTCTTCATATTAAAACCACAGGAATTAGCATTTTTGGTTACATCTCCTTGTATGCCGAAAAACCTCTTTTCTTAAAATTCCCAAGGCTAATTCATGTGTCACGATAGGTTATTTAATTTGATATATTTCTCTGACCTTGACATAGCAGAACTTCAAATATCACTAAAAATTCTTAGCACTGGGCAGCCCAGTTGTGAGTCAGGATTTAGCTACTTATTCAATTTTTGGCAAGAGTTTCTAACATGTCAGCTGAACAGATTTTTCATTCTCTATGTTTTTGATCCCATAAAATCAAATTGCCCATACCAGTGTTTTTGATCCCATCATTTCTCCATTCACATTTATAGCTGTTCCCTGGCCAGGTTTGGGTAAATGTCTGTTGCTGCTGATTCATGGGCACCCTGGCCGGCCTCAGAAAGGACAGAATGAAGTTTCATAGAGCACTTTGGCATGTTTCTCACCATCATTTCTCATAGACTCTGGGCATAAATAATTTGTTAGGTACGGAATGTGCAGAGGTATAAAGAGGAGTGGCTGATGAGAAAGCCAGTCAGGAGACATTATTAGGTGTGTGCACAACTGATGGAAGATTTAGGATGCCAAAGAGTTTGGAGGTAATCTAATAGTGGAGAAAGTCCTTGAGTATGGAAATAGTGTAATGAAAACTATATCTTATCAGGAGACCTTGAAGTAGTGTCTTGGTTAAGCTAACAGAGGGAAAAAATAGGAGGCAAAAACAAGTAATCATAGGATTGACATGTGATTACAAGGTTTTAATGATTGTTTAAGATTTTCTGCTTAAGCAGAACACAGTCAGAAGTAAAAAATGACAAATTTTCCCCCTCAGGTTTTGAACAATTGGAAAGCATAAAGCTATAGACAGTCTTGAACAAAATTTAAGGAATGAGTTAAAGGTCCTAATTTTCAACCTTCATTGTTCATCCTAGATTTCTTTATACCATGCTTCTCTATTGGCAATGCAGTCCTTACCCTTAACTGAATGATGTAGAAGTAACTGCAGATTTTTGTAATTAAACATTTTTACCTTTAGATAACTCATAGTCATATATACATATCCATCATTTTTCTATTGATATAAAATTGTTTAATATAACACAATGTGTATTAACAAAAATACAAAGTATAAAATGTAAATTTTATCCAATTATAAATTTTTCATCGTCATCCATTTTCTCATGAATTCAGCAAATATCTTCTTATGAACTTGTAAGTAACATTTGCAAAGCATTTCATGATACTTTGAAAGACAGATCACTGTGGGTTTTGATCTTGCAGTTCTGAGTTCCCTATAGAGCCCACTACTTTAAGGTTCTCACTGGAAATGTTAGATAAGACAATGATAGCCACATAAACCACTTAATTTGTACATGGGAATTGACATAAATAAAAAAAATGACTAAAAAATAAGAAGGAGCGTGTTATGGCAAGTTGTGGTATTTTTCTGTATTTCTTGTTAAGCTCAGACATATATTCGTTAAAGAGGAATGATAAACCCCAGGCTACTATTATTATTTCATATCAACTCTCTGGCTCTGAGCTCATATGTTACTTACTAACCAAATTTGCTGTTCTGACCTGAAATATGCTGTATGTGTAAAATATGCACTGGATTTTGAAGATTAGTACAAAAATACCCTATTAATTGTCTCAATAATTTTTGTATTGATTAATATCTTGAAATCAATTTTTGAAATATTGAGTTAAGCAAAATATTATCAAAGTTATTTTATTTTTAGTGTAGTTACTAGAAAAACATCTAAAATTAAAGATGCAGCTCACTTATTTTTATAAGACAGTACTGTTCTAGATTAAACATTCTTCCAAATAGTTACATAGATGAGTGGACTTATGAAAATTCCATTTGCCAGAATTCCTTTGGCTCTGTTCTCAGTAAAATGCCACATTTGTTGGGGCCACATCTGTCCTCCCACACTCCTACCCTAATGATCTACCATATCATTACATGAGAGAGCAGAAGCATCTGCTTGAAGTAAATACAGTTGTGTACTTCTATGAGCACCAAACAGAGAAACGCCACAGGAAGCAGAGGCAGCTGTTCCTACATTTTAAAAAGACTTACTGATTTATTTTTAATTAGTTTGTGATTACTCTGTCTTGCCAGATCTGTCTCAGCTCAATGCATTTGAGGTCTGTGATAATCCTTGAGGATGATCCAGTCTGCTAAGGACCATCACAATTTAACTATCTCTGTGAATCTTGAGCAAGTTACGCCAATCTATATTATCTGTGCAATAAAAAACTTTAGGCCTTAGAAAGCAGAATCTCCTCTTCCTCCTTTTCCTCCTCTTCAGGCCTTAGAAAAGAGAATCTCCACCTCCTCCTCCTCCTCTTCTTTCTTCCTTCTTCCCTCTTCCCTCCTCCTCCTCCTCTTTCTTCTTCTTCCTCTTCCTTCTCTTCTTCTTTCTTCTTCTCCTCCTTCTCCTTCTCCTTCTCTTTCTCTTTCTCCTTCTTCTTCTTCTTTTCCTTCTTTTGACACAGAATGTTTCTCTATTGCCTTCGTCAATGCTTTCCTAGGATCAACCACTCGTCCACCCAGCCTCCTCTGACTCTGGCAGCACATACAGGTGCCATGAGAAGGTTGGCCTGATCTTGGTGATATCAGTCTTAAAGGAGGAGAAAAGAATTTTTTTCTTGAATACCTTCTATGTATTAGATACTAAAGGCTGGTACAGGTGTACTCTCAGTTAATTCTTACTCCAAACTCATGAGAATTAAAAAAAAAAATTTCCATTATACAGCAAAAAAGACTAAAATGTATACAAGACGAAGATTAGATTTAAAATCAGCTCCCTCTGAGTCTACACATGATTTTTCATGTTTCATTTTTCTAGAAATACATTTCCTATTTCATTAATTGCTAAACATCAATAAATTTATTAATATACATTTCTTGGTTTATTTTAGTTAGAATGAAAAAGTCTGATTTTTATTTTACCTTATACAGCATCACATTGACTTTTTAAGCAATCTTTCTTATAACTTCTGCATACTTCCTAAAATGTGTACTCCAGAGATTGACTTTTAATTATGTTGAACAACGTCTGGTCATGGGTAAACTATTCAAAAATAATGGCTAATAAGTATATATGGGTTTTACTACATTCCAGGAACAGCTTTCAACATTTGACATATATCTTCTCATTTAATTATTACCAAATCCCATGATGTGGGTACTATTACACCATTTTGCAAATAAGAAATCTGTAGCAATAGAGATTTATGATGACTAAGTGAAGGGTCCACATCAAGTCAAGTGACCTGCCTCCAAAGTCTACATGTTTAAACTCCTATATTATTCTTCCTCTTCTTAATTATTGGGTTACCCAGTCTCTATTGTTCTCTCTTCAGGGATATATAAATTTAATACCAGCCTCCATTTCCCAGGAATAATAACAGGACCTATCAGAGAAACACTGGGGAAGATGAACTGAATTTAAGTAGTGAAGTTTTGAAACACTGACAAATCTTTAAATTATCCTTAGTTCTTTGAGTCTTGCATCTATAATTTGTAAATTATATACAGTATATCTTTTTATTATAGGAATTCAATAAGAATTCAAATTCAATTCAAATTTACCTAGTCTTGACTAAAACTAATGGTAAAACAATGGAGGAATTTTGGGGCATTACCACTAGTTGGCATTTGCATCTTTTTCGAGGTCTCTGATCTTTTAGATTAAACAAAAGGAACAGAATGTAGTAGTGGAAAGACAGAACCAATGGGTCAAGTCCTGGGGAATCTTTTTTTTTTTTTTTTTTTTTGAGACAGAATCTTTCTCCTGGGTTCAAGAGATTCCCCTGCCTCAGCCTTGAAAGTAGCTGGGACTACAGATGTGCACCATCATGCCCAGCTGATTTTTTGTATTTTTTTTTTTTTAGTAGAAACAGGGTTTCACCATGTTGGCCAGGATAGTCTCAATCTCCTGACCTTGTGATCCATCTCCTGGGCCTCCCAAAGTGCTGGGATTGCAGGTGTGAGGCACTGTGCCTGGCCATGTCCTTGCCAATCTTGAACCTACCAGTGACAGTGATGTGAGAAGAGACTCATCTAAACCATTAAGATTTGGGTCTTAAAGTTGAAAAGACCCGTTATCTTAAGTGAAACAATTCAGAAACATAAAATCAGATTTTTCATGTTCCCATTTATAATTGGGAGCTCAATAATGAGTACAAATAGACAATGGACATCAAATGTGGAATAATAGTCATTGAAGACGAGGAAAGATGGGAAGGTGGGAGTGGAGAGAAGGATGAGAAATTACTTAATGAGTATAATGTACACTATTCTGGTGATGGCCACAATAAAAGCCCTTACATCACTACTAGGAAATATATTCATGTAACAAAACTGTATTTGTACCCCATAAATATATACAAATAAAAAAAGAGAAAAAGAAGAGACCCAAAGAGAAAGAAAATGGCAGGATATCCTGAGTGTGATAGGATATGGGACTTCACTAGGAAAATCAGACAAGATGAATTATTAACTTTTAACAGACATTTTCTAGTATAATATTTACAGAGATATATAACATAACATTCATTCAAAAGACTAGTTCTGCTTACTTTAAATTAGTCCTTCTACATATTTTAATTCCTTTGATGCAGTGAACATTCAAACTGTGTATCAGATCAGCTGTATCTTTCAGTAGAAATTTGCCTTTACTTTCATACATGTAACTAAATGTTTATTAGAGGCTTTTATTGATATTAAGAATTTTGTTTCCAAAATGTACGGTAAATTACATGAAAATAATCCTAAATTTTTCTGATCTAATTCTGAAAATAACCTGTGTATTTTTTCCTATTGTTCTGAGAATATGGGAAAAATGATGCAGAATTTAACAGATGAAAGGATTTAGTGTATAATCTATTTCCTTGATATTTTTTGTGCTAGGAAATCTCTTAGCATTACAGCTATTTATGATTTTGAAATGGGATGTATAACATTTTAATTCAAATGTAATTCTCTCTGTAGACTTGTTATGTGAGTGTGTGCTTGAAGATTGTAAAGGCAAGACAGCTTAAAGTACATGTTGCTCTGAAATTTGTTTGTTATATTGAGAATAAGGATCTTATATAGGCTTCTGTATTGGTCGCAGAATGAAAGGTCTACTTACCAAGTAAATTTCTCTGATGATTCAAGGTATCATTCAGGTTTTGTACATTTATCCTTCTTTTTCCCTGTTCCTGAGGTTCAGGTTCTTGTTTCAGCTTATTTCTTTTATTCAGCATCAATCCCGAATAAGCACATTTGGGAGTGTCTGTATTACCAGGTATCCATACTGCCTCCACTTTTCTGTACTAATATCACAGAACAAGGAACTAGCTGAAAATTGTTGAAAAGCATTCTTACTGTAGAATGTGCTATACCATTATTCTGTTAAATTCTAAAACTTTCAAATGATAGCCCACACAAGGAAATACGTAAACAAAACTTAGTAGTAAAATGATTACATTCTTTCTCTTTTCTTTCCTCTTGAAGACTTCCATGTCACTTTTTTTTTGTTAAAAATCTTCCAATCTCTGCCCACTGCACCTTGAATTAATCTAATCCTTTGAAATGATCTGCAAGGTGCCATGTGATCTGGCCCCTTAGACCTCATCTCCATGACTCCCTCATCACTCCCTATGCTCCATGGCACTGATTCCTCTTCTCTTCCGTAAACATGCTGAGCTCTTTTCTGACTCGGAGTCTTGGCATTTGTTATTCCTTCAACCCAAAATATTTTCTGTCAGATTTTCTCACCATTCAGTTTTAGCTCAAATATTACTTTCTCAGAGAAGCTTTAATTCTCCACTCACCTTAAAATAATTGCCATCTCCACCCTAGGTCACCTTACCCATCTAAAATTATATTTTTTATTTCCTTCTCTGCACTCTTCTCTCTACGCTATATTTTAAGCTTCATGAGATCAAGATTCTGGTAATTTATGTTAATCCTTATATTTCCAACTTCTAGAATTCTTCCTAGCATATAGTAAGTGCTGAATAAATACTTGAGTGGATGAATGACTAAAGTAGTCATAATACAACTTACGCTTTATGTAGGGGTACTTGAATCAGCTTTGTATTTGGGCATGATTTGTGCAAAGGTTAGAAAATAGCTTTAACCAAAGGATACAAAAGGAGAAAAATGACTTTTGAAAGGATGTATTCATTATGTGACTGAGGAGCTGATCACAGTCTTCTTGATGAAATAAAAATTTACAAAACAGTTCAAAGAGCAAAAAGGAAATTTAACATAAACTGTGTGGTAGTACCTCTGAAAATTAGAGATGAAGGAAAATTAGACTAATTGCATACAGAATTTTCTTTGTTTGACTGTAATCATTATTTAGAATCACCTATGCCCTGAATCTATCTTAATAGATTTCAGGAAGAGAAAGACGATTACTTGGGACAAATGCATTATTTTCCTTTCTTATTGCAGAGCTCCAATGCTTTCGGTTTGATAAATTGCCTGAACTACCTGGCTGGCTTGAAGGGAAAGTTATGTTTTTACATTTATATTAAACAAAAATCTTGTGCTTAAAAATAAATCATCACATCTGATGGTATTGCCTCTCTTTCATTTGTTTGCTATCAAGTGTGAGTTAAAGGTTACGTGCGGAACATTCTCAGGGGTGCAATTTACACGTCCAGGTAGCAGTAAAGCCCTGTAACCAATAACCGTCACAAACGGAGGAGCTGTCAGAGGCCAAATTCATTGCTTCCATTCCCGAAGTCCTTTCATTTTTAGAAGACACTGAAATATGTTCTTTTCTTAGGTCACGAGAATTTCTAAGATGTCCTTTGACCTGTCTTTTGGCACCATACAATAAATATAGAAAAAACAACCTATCTCCTTAAGATCACATTTTGGAGGAAAGAGAGTGGGCACATAGAAATTACACTACATGGCAATACCTGTATTGTCATAGAGCTTTTAAAATTTGATGCAGGACTTTAAATAAGGCCATGGAAAATTCAATGTAATTTTTGGTGGGCAATGTTTTCTCACTGCAAGCTTTTCTTAGGGAAAAAAACAATAAACTGTGGTATGTGTTAGGTTTGTCTTCAGCTTGCCTGACACACTACCACACATGGCTGGGCACTAGTGTCTTCCAGGACCTTGAAGTTCACGATGGACTTTTCCTAGCCTGTTCTTCAATGTTTTACTTTTTCTGGTCTTTCTAGATGGCTACAATAATAAATGTTCAAATTTCCTGAAGTATGATTTTTAAAAGCGCTCTCGGTTTTTCTGGACCCAAATATTCTCTTTTGCAGGACATTGCTACTAAAGACGCTATCCAAGATCTTTCTCAGCTCTAACATAAAATGGCAAAGTAATTAATGCTGTTCTCCATAAGGGGGAGCTGTTTCTGATAAGATTTGAGTAATATTAATTTACGCAACCTATATTTTTATCATTTTTCAGTCAGAAAGGAGAAGATTAACTGTGTTTTGTTAATAGCAATCCTTACTAGATGAAAGATGGCATTCAGGATGAAAACATTATAAATGCAGCAAGGATTCTGTCTTCCACACGGTCAGCATTTCAATGTCAAACAGCAGTGGGGGTGGGGGCCAATGAGGGAGGCATCAGATTCCATTAATTGAGGAGGTGATGTAATCCCTGGGAAAGAACTGGCCCTGAAGGAAGTTATCAGGGAAATAAATTTTTCCAAGAACAAAACCTTTGGCATTAGAGGAAATAACTTATTCTGAAGACAGTTTATCAATTTTCATTTGCTCCCGTTTCTGATCCATGGACATACCCCTGTGTGTTAAGAATAAAACACACAGTAATGAAAAATAGACTTGTTCAGCTACTCAGGAGGCTGAGGTAGGAGGACTTCTGGAACCCAGGGGTTCAAGACTGCAGTGAGCTATGATTGCACCACTGCACTCCAACCTGGGCAACAGAGTAAGACACAGCCCTTACAAAAGTGTTAATAGATTTATCTGAGTAAAATATGTAAACAGTTGAGGCATAAAGCTTTCCACCTTGACTCCTACCAGTAAAGTATAACCAAAAGTTATTATTTGATCTATTACCACAATAATAGACTTTGAGGACACCATATATTGGTCCTGCTTTCTAGCATGCAACGGTAAAGCATCATTAACAACCAGTGGGAGTGAATTTCTTCTTGAGAATATGTAAAACATCTGGGAATTCCTCAAACACTTCAGGGTGACTGAAGGAAACTTTTCACAGAACTGAAGTTCAGCCTTGATAGGTGTTTCTGAGCCAGTAAAATTGCAGGTTTTGTTGTTGTTGTTGTTTTTTACAATTCATCAGACCCCATTAGAACATTGTGAAAGCTCAGACAACTAATATATACATGAATCCTACTTGCCAAGAACCTGGAGCAATGAATTTATTGCAATTAGATATGTTTGTTCAAAGCTTAGCGATAGATACTCAGATGTTTGAAGAAAAAAATTTAGATTTACATCATTTAAATATTAAATTTTCAGGCCACAGAAATTGATGCTGTGTGATTTTTGTGATAATTGCATAAACCATTGCCTAGAGTGATATGGCATCTAAAATATCTGAAGATCACTTACAAAATATACATTAGAGCAGATGGCCACGAGGAGAGCCAATTGGACAGAATAATAAACAATACAAATTAAGAAATTCATAGTTAATTAAAGAAGAGAAGGAGTACTTAAAGGGGACATAAAGACCTGGGGACTTTCTCAAACAAAGAATTAACATGTTGGTGCTATGCCATGCTCTCCTCTTCAATGTGCAGCTAATGAAAGGACAGTGATGTGCAGAACAGATGAAAAGCCTTCATTAGAATGCTGTCTTCAATAACCCAAATCCCTTGATTCAACGTACGGGGACAGAGTGTCATAAATTCTTGTGTAATTTGATCTGGGTATTCCTCTCTTTTATTCTGCTATATGCATTTGGATCCCATTAACTTTTCAAAGGACTTTCATGCACAGACGATAATAGGCACATTTAGTGGGCACAATGACTTAGTGTACTTTATAGTCTTCAACTCTGGGAAGCACTGTTTTATAGAATGTTAATTCTCAAGGGCCTTGCCCTTAGCAGGTGCTCTTCAATCAATATTTGTAGAATGAATAAAGAAGTTTCTTCAGGGAGAAAAATAAACTGTTTTCCTTTAGATTTAAAAGCACTTTACACGTTTATTTCAAGGGTCATCTGCTGAATCTTATCATTTTTTTGAGATCCACTTCAAATTAACATACATATTCATCATCCATCCATTCATTTATTTATTCATTCAACAGTCAACATTTGTTGAACACCTCCAGGATACTAGCCGTTTTCTTACATACTGATTAATAAAACACGGTTTTTATTTTTGGTGGATTCACTGTTTAAAGGGGCAACTAAATATGTAAATAATTTTTATGTAGTTCAATGAGAAGTGCTATGATAAAAATATGTACAACTTCTAGGTAAGCAAGAAAGGAGAAATTCTGTCTTTGCTCAATGGGGGTAAAAGTGAAAAAAGTTTCATGAAAGGAGTCAGAAAAGATAACTTCTAAACTGAATTTAACATAGGACTTTGGAAACTCAAGCCTGCAGACCACGTCTAGCTCTTGACTGTTTTACTGGAGCAATACAGCCCTGCCCATTTATTCACCACAATGTCTGTGGCTGCTTTCACGCTACAACACAACAGAGTTGAGTAGTTGTGACAGTGACAGTATGGCTGGTGAGGCAGAAAATACTCTAGTCCTTTACTTAATTGCTAAAGTCTCATAATAATGTTAACAAATAAGGAATTGTTTATTATAAGGAACAAAGAAAGTGGCTTGTTGAGATGGCATCTGCTCCTGGTCAAGATGCTGTGAACATTGTTAAAACAGCAACAAAGGATTTAGAATATTCCATAAACTACATTGATATAGCATTGGCAGGGTTTGAGAGGATGGACTCCAATTTTGAAAGTTTTACTTAGAGTAAAGTGCTATCAAACAGTATCACATGATAAAGAGAAACATTTCGTGAAAGGAAGAGTCAACTGTTGTAACATACTTTATTGTTGCCTTATTTTAAGAAATTGCCACAGCCACCTTAACCTTTAGCAACCGCCACCCTGATCAATCAGATGCCATCAATGTGGAGGCAAGACCCCCCATTAGCAAGAAGTTTACAACTTGCTCAGATAATTGTTTTTTTTTTTAACAATAAAGTATTTTTAAATTCAGTTGTGTAAATTGGTTTTTTATTCAACATAATGTTATTGCCTACTTAATTAGGTAAAATATAGTGCAAACATGACTTTTCTATGCATTGAGAAACAAAAAAAATGTATGTGACTTGCTTTATTGAAATATTCACTTTATTGTGGTGATCCGAAACTGAACCTGCAGTATCTCCAAGATATCTGTAATTATTGATCTTTAAGGACTTACTACTGCCATTTTAATCATTGTTTTCTATTCGTTTTGTGGAACGTTTGTTTCTTTCTTCCTTTGTTGCTGTTTTCCTTTGTGATTAGGTAATTTTTCTCTAGTGGTAGGCTTTGAGTCCATAATTTTCACTTTTTTTGTGCATCTACTATAGATTTTTTTTTGTGTGTGGTTACCATGAGGCTTACATAAAACATCTTACAGTTACAACAAGTTCTTTCAAATTGTTGACAACTTATACAAGTTTTAAGTGTGTTTGCTAGTGTTTTACATCTATCTTCTGTGAGATATGTGTTAAATCATTTTGCAAATGAAAGTCACTATATAATTTTAGACATTATTATATATAATTTTAAATAAATATTGAATTGAAAATCTAAATTTCTCCATTTACCTCTCTCATCTATAGAGCTAGAAATCAGAATAGTAGGGACCAAAGTTTACTTGGGATAAAACAGTTGTCTTCATAGTCATGGTGCAAAATAAGAAGCATCCTTAAAATTCTTTCTCTCCTAAGTTTCATGTGTAACTCAGGATGGATAATGAAGTAAGATTTTATCTTTCTTTGCACTTACAAGAATGCCTTGATC
Source organism: Cacajao melanocephalus (assembly GCA_963573385.1). Classification (NCBI taxonomy): domain Eukaryota; kingdom Metazoa; phylum Chordata; class Mammalia; order Primates; family Pitheciidae; genus Cacajao; species Cacajao melanocephalus. The sequence goes on from CAUYLG010073221.1 coordinate 39,711, forward strand.
TTTAGATTTTAAAGTAACACTTAGTTCTGAATGAATATGACCTTAAATTATTGACCTCAAATTATTATGTAAGGCAACAATAGTCATCTAAGTTCACCACTGACCATTCAATAGACTTTGGAAAGACACAATGACCTACTCTTAAAAGGTATAATAATATCCACTCCATTATTAAATATGCATTTACCTTTCTACTCTCATCAATCTCTCACATTATTGATGAGTGAATATGATGAGAATAAAATGGTGATGAAAAATGTTGTTGCTTAAGTTAACCTCTCCGAACAGGAGAAAATTGTAGGTTTTCAAGTTAAGATAGAACCTGTCTATTTATCCGTTTAAATTGCAATTCATATGAAATATGGAAAGACCCTTGAGGACTTTGAGTAAAAGTCATCTTTGCATAATGTGATTTCTTATGATTTTTTTTTCATTAACTCTGCTCCCTAGCATTTAAGGATGTTTCTTTTAGAAAGAGTAGAATTTTAAAACATTGAATATTACTCTGAGAATCTATTTGTATCAACTGATTTCTAATATTGGACCTTGAATACAGACAGGATATAAATCTCCATTACTGAAATAAATGAATGGCATGCTATTAAATATGACAGATTTTTAGAGATGGAATTCTGGTAAGTTTTCAGCAATATTTTATGAGATGATTCACTGATATGGGTAATTCAGAGGTAGAAGAAGAGGCAACAGAATAGCCAAAAGCCTGAGGGGTAATAATGTATTTGACCCCTCAGCCTATACAGGCAAGAGGTTGACTGAGCTTTAAGTGATGATGGACACAGTGTTTTCCTACTAGGGCTCTTGACATATTTCATGCTGGAGAATACATAAATCTGTTCTTGCCTTCATGCAACTAGAATCTAGCCACACAGAGCAAACAAAGTATGCAGGTTAAAAATAATTGATCAGAATATGACTCAGTATTACTGAAACTATCAAGTAGAAGTTCAAACTTATTGATTTTGATGAAAACAGACATAGTGATTATAATTATTCCATGTGATTTTTGTTTCACAGGAGCATTTTTATGATGGATTAGATGTTGCAACAAATAGCATTGGCTTGATCTTGAAGATCACATACATGATTAATTGTTAATGTTTTATAAAGGACCAGTATCATATAGTGAAGGTGACTTTACGTTATATTGAAATATGATGTAGGTCAAAGTAAAATATAATTGTGGAAACAATCTTGCTAATTATTGGAAAAATGATCAGAATATCAAATTAAATGACTAACTTTAAAGATTGAAAACAGATTGTGTTGTTAGTTATCTACGTATAAAATAACACGGAGAGCAAAAAAAGATAGTTCCTTGGGAATGACAAGTGTGATGGTGCTATAAAAAGGAGCAGTTGGGATCTGTTCTGCAACCACTGTATTAGTTTGTTTTCACAGTGTTATAAAGAAATACCTGAGACTGGATTATAAAGGAAAGTGGTTTAATCGACTCACAGTTCTGCAAGGCTGGAGAATCCTTAGGAAACTTACAATCATGGCAGAAGGAGAAGCAAACACATCCTTCTTTACAAGGTGACAGGAGATAGAATTGCTGAGAGAAGGGGAAGATCCCCTCATAAAACCCATCAGATCTTGTGAGAACTCACTAGCATGAGAACACCATGTGAGAACTACTCCCATAATCTAATCACCTCCCACAAGGTCCCTCCCTCTGCACATGGGGATTACAATTTGGATTAGAATTCAAGATGAGATTTGGGTGGCGACGCAAAGCCTAACCATATCACCTACTATACTAAGACCTTCCTTAAACTGGAGATAGTTCTTAAATTAGAGGTGGATGGAATGTTAAGGCAGTTATTTCATAAATGCTGTTTAATATACAAAGGGAATCTGAAAGGTCACTGAGACTAGTTTGTAAAAAGCAGAAATGTTAAAGCATGTCTAGAAGGAAGATTCTGTCTTCTTTGCTTGCTTTGGAGACTTTTACAAATATTTGGGAATAAAATGTATGAGTTTCAGAGAATAAAATATTTTCAATTAATTTATATGTATTTGAAAGAAATAAGTATGCTAGGAAAATGCAATGGACTGAATGTTTATATCCCCTAAAAATTCATATGTTGAAATACCTTAAAGGTGATAGTATTAGGAGGTGGGGCCTTTGGAAAGTGATTAGGTCATGAGAGCAGAGCTCTCACAAATAAGATTAGTACCCGTATAAAAGAGACCCCAGAGAGTTCATTTATTCCCTCTGCCATGTGAGGACACAGTGAAAACATAACATCTATGAACTAGAGAATGAACCCTCACCAGACACTGAATCTGCGAGAGGCTTGGTTTTGGACTTCTCAGCCTCTAGAACTGTGAGACATACATTTCCATTGTTGATAAGCTACCCATTTTGTGGGGTATTCTTTTTTATAGCAGCCCAAATGGACTAACAACAAATATGATAACTTTTAACAGTATACATTGTTTTGACTCTGTGGCAATCTTTAGTAATTTCTTGCCTAGCAGCTAAGCATTTTAAAAACAGTGATTTCTTATCATTGTATATGCTTTGAGATTTGCAGCACAGATTCTACAGACTGCTTACAAGGCATTGAGGTGGTATCCAGTAAATACTTGTTGGCAGACTGATTCATTAAAAAAGAAATTATAGAATACCTCTTTAGCATTGTTATTATTCCATTAACTTGTGTTTTTGTATTTGGAAATAATAAAATGGCATTTCTTTTATGCTTTAAAATTAATATTTTTTCTCATTAATTAATGTGGTCTTTTTCCACATTTGATTAGAATCAATACGGTTTTTCTTTATGCTTGGGAGAGAAGCAATATCAACACAATTTAGAAAATCATAATATTTAGGATAGCTCTAACCTGATTTTTGCTTTTTGTTTCTGCTTGAGAATAGACTACACAGACCTTGTAGATCCATGCAAACTATTCCTTTTAATCATACTTTCATTGTTTATTCATTTAGTCAGTTATCAGTTATTTAGCAGGCATTTCTATGTGCCAGGCATGCAGAAAACACGAAGTTCTTCAAGTAATGGGTGAGTGCAGACTTACTACAGAAAAATTTGTGCCCTCCAGAATATTGATCAGGTGTTTTGAGGGAATCCAAACTATAGGGAGGAGTCTCCAGTGTGACCTAGGAACAAGAGGTAAAAAAATTGTCAAGGTAGGAGCTGATGGGCTGAAGCTGATTTCTGGAAGCTTGGTCCCTTTCTACATTTTTGTCATCATGTCTTCTAGTTGTGAGGTCTTCACACAGAATTTCTTTTGCCTGGAGTTCTCATTTTCCCTCTTTTCCCAAATAATTCCATACTATGATTAAGATTTCAGTGTAAGTTTCACACCATTTGGGATCCCTTCCTTGAACCTCTAGCCTTGCCTATACTGAATTAGGTCCTCTTGATATATGAGAATGGCACCCTTCATTTCCTTTGTCATTCAGTTTTACTAAAATTATCTCATTTTTAAACACTTGTTTGATGACTATTTTTCCTGTTAAACTCCCCTTTCTAAAAATACTCTATTGGTCAGGATAGGCAGTTTATTCTGAAACTTCAAGTGCTTAATACAACAAAGGTTTGTTTATTGTTCATGCTTTGTTTTTAGTTCAGGGCAGCCGAAGATTCAGCATTACATGATTATTCAGGGATTTAGGACAATTGAGGCAGGCTCCACCATATAGCACAAGTGTTTTCTATTTTTCTTTCCTTTGTGTATGGGATTTTTTTTTCTTCCTCTTTTCTTGGTCAGGAAAAGAGAGACTGGAGAATCACCTGAGAGCTTGTCATTGTTCATTGGCTAGAACAAGCCACATAGTCCTGCTTAATTGGAATGGGATTGAGAAACGCAGTTTTCCGTGTGCCCTGAAAGGAAGAGAACTTGCCATTGGTGAACAAAGGTAATCACCTTTGAATTGAAATCATTAGAAGAAACAATGGTAAGAGGGAAATGAAGCCCCAAATTATTGTCAAAATTGAAAAAGCACTTTCAGCTATTCCAATTAGCTTTAGTCTAATTATACCACACAACTGCTAAAAAGATTTGCCGTTGGGATTGCTAATCCATTTTCAGTGATTATTGAATAATTGTGCAGAGTAGAAGAAGGTTAAGAAAAATTGAGAGGGGCAGGTGTAATCCATTTTCTAAACATTTATAGAAAGTGGAGTCTGCAGATGAGAAATCAGTGGATGGATTGTTCATGGAAAGTTGGGGAAAATGTAGTCTACAGACAGATGCTTGTTTGCAGACTATTTATGACTGCTCCATGTGATAAAGAGTAAGCATTTGGAAATTCTGTAGACATTTGTTAGAGAATTATATGACTACTGAATCTAATAATAATTTGATGTCTTAAAAATTAAAATAAAAATGCACAGTATTCTGTATGTCTTTGGTTTTTTGTTTTCTTATTATTTTTTATTTTTATTTTATTTTATATATTTATTTATTTTGAGATGGAGTCTTGTGGTCACCCAGCTTGAAGTGCAGGGGCGTGATCTCAGATCACTGCAACCTCTATCTCCCAGGTTCAACTGTTTCTCTCGCATCAGCCTACTGAGTAGCTGGGACTACAGGCACATGCTACCATGCCTGGCTAATTTTTTTGTATTTTTAGTAAAGACGGGGTTTCACTGTGTTAGCCAGGATGGTCTCGATCTCCTGACCTTGTGATCTGCCTGCCTGGGCCTACCAAAGTGCTGGGATTACAGGCAGCCTCTTTTATTTTTATAACAATCATTTTATTATATTTTATGAAAATTAAATTCTTGATAGATTTAAAATTACAGACCAAAACTGGTTCATTACCAGATTGTGCAGCACTGATTTGAGCATTTGCTGAAGAAAATGAAAAAGAAGTGATCACTGGAAATTAGCATGGGTTGATATTAAGACAACAACTAATATCAGACAACATTTTTTTTAACAACTGACTAATCTAAAATATCAGGAAAACATAGTACATCTAATGTACAGACGATTTTCCCCACTTTACAATGGTGTGAAAGTGATGGATATTCAGTAGAAACCATACTTCAAGTGCTCATACAACCGTTCTGGTTTTTTTCTCTTTTAGTACAGCAGTCAAATTGCATGAGATATTCAAAACTCTATTATAGACAGTCTTTGTGTTAGATAACTTTTGCCCAACTGCAGGCTAATGAAAGTTTTCTGAGCATGTTAAAGATAGGTTAGACAAAACAATGTTCAGTAGATTTGGTGTATTATATGTACTTTTGATTTAATGTTCGGTTCATTAGGGGTTTATTGGGATGTAATTCCATCAACAGTCAAGGAGCATCTATATGTGGATTTTGGCACATGACAAGTTTTCTTACAATACGCTTTTTGGAAAAGGGGTTAAACTATGGACTAAGTGCTGGCCTTATTGAGTAGATTATTGATTAAATGATTATGTCCAAAGATCTGGTTTATGAGTCAGTGTCTACCACTCCAGTTACTCCTTCATTATTTCCTGTATACTCTATCTCACCTTTGGTGGCTAAATCCTAGCTCCTTCCTACAGTAGCCATTCTCACTTTTCCAGTGGCAGCTTTATACCAGTTCTGAGATGTGGAGAATGGGAATAATTAAACAAGATAATTATTAAATAATTTACAGAAAAAATGGGAAGACAAATGTGTAAAGCATGTGTGATAAGACATATATATTTCAATTGACAGAGTTAAATGTGTAATAGGCTATCAAAATAATGAAAGTAATATTAGATTGGATTATTAGGAGATTTATTGACCTACCTATCAATCTATATTTCACTCTTCTGGATCTGAGTTCATTTACTACCTATATGTTTTAAGAAATAACATTAAATTGTTGAAGTGTGTTCAATAAATTTTATTATATACTTTAGCATTTAAAAAGACAGGTCTAAAATTTATTTCTGAACTATCTAGTGGTCAGAACAAAGACAGAAATAAGAATCATGGATAAAATAAAAGTAAAGCTGTTTTCCAGGAAAAGCAAAACTTTTTCCTGAAAGTCATACTTTCTGTTTTCTCATAGAAAAGGAATTATGTGATGTTGTCATCAGTGTCCACCAATCAACATGTAAAATTAATACAATGTTGAGTATATATATCTTTTTCTTACTGTAGCTTCCTGGTGATATAATGAAGCACATCTGTCTTGGTGCGGTGGCTCACACCTGTAATCCCAGCACTTTTGAAGGCTGAGGTGAGCAGATCACTTGAGGTTAGGAGTCCGAGATCAGCCTGGCCCACATGGCGAAACCCCATCTCTACTAAAAATATAAAAATTAGCTGGGTGGTGTGTGCCTGTAATCCTAGCTACTCAGGAGGCTGAGGCAGGAGAATCACTTGAACCTGGGAGGCGTAGGTTGCAGTGAGCTGAGATTGCCCCATTGCACTCTAGCATGGGTGACAAAGCGAGACTCTGTCTCTAAAAAAAAATGATGAAGCACATCTAAAATATGTTCTTAATTTTTAGGTGGCACAAAGATTACTTAGGGAGAGTCTGACTCAGCAGATAAAGGGTAAGGTTCAGGAACCTGTGTCATTCAAAAGCCCCCAGTTCATTCTGATGCTCATGGACCATAGATAACAATTTGAGACACATTGATTCAGAGGAGTAATTGGCAGTTTTCCATATATATGACTTATCACAATTGAGACTTATGTAAGAATAGATAGTATTTATGATTCTGCTATTTCCCAAAAATCTGGATTGTAGAAATTAAACTTCACTAATTCAAGTGGCAACAATGTAATTTGACCTCGAATGCTTCCTGTTAAATGCACTTTTAAAAAAAGAAAATTTAGTTTTGTCATTCAATGTATTTATTATCCTGGCTCTTTGCTGTCAATAAATATGCTGAATATAGGATATGATTTGTTCTTATGAAAGTGAAAGAGGCCACATGAAAAAATTCCCACAGAAGGCACTAATATGAATTGCCTGTAGAGTTCCACAGAGAATAGAAAAACATTATTTAAAATATTATTTTAAAGGTCAAGTTAGCAAATACTTCCTAGTTAGCAATTTTAAAATTAATATACTAATTTGTTTAAAGCTTGATTTTGGTTGCTTGGAATATTTTGTGTTCTTTTATTTTTTCTGTAACCTGGTTATATTGTGCAAGATGTAAATGGACTAGTGTCTTTTTTAAAATGTGGTTCAAAGTAATGCGTTTGATAATAGAAAAAGGAATCATGTGTTTTGAAGATTTTAGGTCCTTTAACAGATCTAGCAGTACATGGTAGCGGATGGGTACTAAATTTCTTAGAATTTGTGTTATTGATCCCCTGAGAGGATGTTTGAACCATCCTCAAAAGAAAATATCAGTCACCTTCTTACAACTCAGGCAGTATTAAGAATCAGAGAATAAGATGAAAAGGGTGTGCTTTGTGCTAAAGGAACTCTTTTGAAAGAAATTCTGAAGAGTTATACAAAAGAATGAATGTTTCCTAGATAGCATAACTTCTTTCAATTTTTATATAAATATGAAGCCAAATAATCCTAAATGTAAGTTAATTTAAATTTTTAAGCCTCCAGCATATGGGTCTATTAACTACATGTTTTCTAAAAGTGGCTGTATGCTCTCAAATACATTAGGCGTGGCACATTATAATTAATCTCCTGATCAAGGGACAATCTTTTCCTTAAGATAAATATGCTGCTTAATTGTGATGGTTCTTGAGACATTACAAATTTTGACATGGCATCTAAAATAAAAATAGTGTTTTGGTCAGGTGCAGCGGATCATACCTGTAATCCTAGCACTTTGGAGGCTGAGGCAGGAAGATTGACTGAGCCCAGGAGTTCCAGACCAGACTGGGCAACATAGCAAGACCCTGTTTGTGCAAAAATTTTTAAAACTTAGTCGGGTGTGGTGGTATGTGCCTGTAGTCCTGGCTACTCAGGAGGCTGATGTGGGAGGATCACATGAGCCTAGGAGGTCAAAGCTGCAAGTGAGCTCTGTTCACACCACTGCACTCCAGCCTGGGCGGCAAAATGAAACCCTGTCTCAAGAAAAATAATCTTGTTTTATGAAGATAGAGATTGATAGTTATAGTGCATGGAAAAATATTAGAGACAGAGTAAACATTTTTACCCCACTTCTCCGTTCCCCGTTAAACACATTTGAACACCCCACCCCTTCGCATCAGGAGCAGCAGTGGCAGCCGCAGCCATACACCAAAACAAAAATCCTTCTTACAATATTTCTTCCAGGTTTCAACAACCCTTTGATCAGACATTTCCAAAATAGGGCTCACTACTTCATAATTAAGTCTCTTGCTCTGCATTTCTAAATGTTGTAAAGTTCTTAGGCCAAGACTTGCCTTCCTGGAATTTTCCTCCTTACTTTCTGGTATGATACCATACGTGTAGATATGCATCTAATGCTTCCCTTCAGCTGTTTGCAGATATCCATCATATTTCCCCAAGTCTGTCCTCCAGGCAGAGCATTCCAATTATCTCAAATATTTCTTATATCACAGAGTTTGCAGATACACACTGTCTTGTGTATTTGTTTTATTCCTTTACTGTGTCAATTGCTCATTGTGGACAGGGACAAGGTATTTTTTTTTTCTTTTACCAGTTTCAGATAATGCCTGGAATGGAATAGACAATTAAAAATTAATTTCCAAATTGTATATGGTTTGTCTGTTAGAAGAATGAATAACCAGTCAGCATTGAACTTTCCATAGTTTTTCAATATTTCTATTAAGTGTATTGCCCAAAACTGCATATCATAGCCCTAAAATTATCTGGTCAATGCAGAATACAGAGTGATTATTACATTTTAGTACCTGGACAATACACATTTTATACTTAATATTGGATTATAAGGTTTTTTTTTTTGTATTTTACTCTATGGGCTAACATTGAGATTGTAGTCCATTAAAGACACCAGAATGTTTTCCAAATTAGTGATTAGACTTGATCTCCCAATTTCTATGTATGCAATTGATTAAATCCAAGACCTTAAATACTTTTTGTTAAATTTATGTATTTTTTATACAAAACTATAGTTCTACCATCAAAAATATTTTCCCTGGCTATGTGTTATCAATAAATAGTGTAATCCCATCTGTAATCTATCCTTTCAGATGAAAGGACAATAGGTCACTAGAAACTTATTGTAATTTTTCATCAATCTGAGAATCAACATATTTTAGTTATAATGAACATTTCACTTAACTATGCTATTAATTGTTCTTTAGTCTTTTCAGAAGTATTTCAGTTGAGGCTTTATCAAAGCATATGTTAAATCAATATATACTCTTTAAAAAGTAGCATCAAAATTATTCATCTTGTAAGTCTATCAGATAAGGAGATTAGGGTGTTAGAATGTATTCTTGGTGACTCTGGGCTGGTTTGTGGAGAAAACTTATTTGCTTTTTATTGTATTTATACATGATTCTAAAATTCTTCCAGAGATTTGTGCCATTAGTTTATTCATTGAAAAATCTTTTCCCTCTGTTTGGAAAATAACTGACAATATCTATCTTTAATATTTTGGAATCTCGTACATATGCTAGGATTTCTTCCCCTTCATCCATTTCCCCAAGATTCCAGTGTGGGGACATTTCTTAATCTTTTCAGTGGTCTGGGTATTGTGAAACATGAAACATGAAATTTTCAACAAAGAATGCCTATAATTTATCATCAGATATTCTGCACTTAGGTTAAAAAAATAAACAACTTTACAAGATATTGTTATACCGGAAGTACTTTTACCCCCTCACTTTTGTTACCTGTGCAGTTTTGAATCCCTAACTTTGATATGGCTAGGTGCTCTGTAAGTCACATACCTAGCAATGCTGTTTCTTTTACACTTTCTTCCTAATCTTGCCTCTTGGTACCCAATTGTGTTTCTGCTTTTGGGTCTGTGGAATTCTCACAGGTGAAAGGGGAAAAGTTCCCTTGTCCCCTTTGCAGGGTGTTCAATGGGGGCGTGGCTCACTTCTTCAGTGCCTCACTGCTCAAGCCTCTAGGGGGAGCACGGAAACAAGCAGGTTGTGGGGCTACAACCCTATGGCAGCGTCTGGGGTGAATGTTTACAGCTCCCAAGGCCCCAGTGGGATGTGCTATGTGCTATGTGCTCTTTCAGTGTAGCTGTCCATAGACTTGCATTAAGCAGCTCAATTGGACTCCCTGCCTTATTGCAAGGGTAGAAGGCTTTCTTTATCCTGGGGCTTCTTGCCTTGGTGTACTGGAAAAATTGGATCGCACATGGGCTTGGAGAATGAGTGCAAGGTTTTATTGAGTGGAAGTAGCTCTCAGCAGATGGGGGAGCCAGAAGGGAGATGGAGTGGAAAGGTGGTTTTCCCCTGGAGTTGGGCTGCTCAGCGGCCAAGCTCTTCTCACCCACCCTGGCCAAATTCCCCATCTTTCCGTTGGTCTATGGCCTGCTGGACTTTCGATATTTGCCCGTCCTGTCAGAGTCTGCTGGTGCCTGTCCTTGTGTTCTTCCACCCATGTGTTCTTCTCAATGTCTAGCTACTTGTGTCCCTGCCAGCTAGGGTCTCAAGGTTTTTATAGGCACAGAATGGGGATGTGGGGCCCAGGGTGGTCTTGGGAAATAAAACATTTGGCATGAAAACAGAAATGCCTGTCCTTACCTAGGTCCGTGGGCACAGGCACAGGAGTGGAACACTCGCCACGGACCCACCTGTCTCTACCCAGCACTTCCCTGCTCCTGGGAGGTATATATATATATATATATATTTTTTTTTTTATTGTACTTTAGGTTCTAGGGTACATGTGCAGATCATGCAGGATTGTTGCATAGGTACACACATGGCAATGTGGTTTGCTACATCCATCCCCCCATCACCCACATCTGTCATTTCTCCCCATGTTATCCCTCCCTGACCTCCCCACTCCCTACTGTCCCTCCCTTGGACCCCCTAACAGATCCCAGTGTGTGATGCTCCCCTCCCTGTGTCCCTGTGTTCTCATTGTTCAACACCACCTATGAGTGAGAACATGCGGTGCTTGATTTTCTGTTCTTGTGTCAGTTTGCTGAGAACGATGGTTTCTAGATTCATCTATGTCCCTACAAAGGACACAAACTCATCATTTTTTTATTGCTGCATAGTATTCCATGGTGTATATGTGCCACATTTTCCTTGTCCAGTCTATCATCAGTGGGCATTTGGGTTGGTTCCAGGTCTTTGCTATTGTAAACAGTGCTGCTATGAACATATGTGTGCATGTGTCTTTTTAATAGATGGAAAAACTTCTAGGGAGGGGCCATTAGAGCACACAGTTCAAAGAAGGCAGGCCAGGCATGGCTGAGGCTGGAAAAATACCCTCAAGCCCTGGGCATCCTCTCTCCTAACCCATATTCCCTTGTGAGAAAATGTTCTTAAAGTTGTGAGACCTGCCATTGACTATTTGGGCCCCGGAACTGGTTTAACTGATTTTCTAGATGGAAAAGTTCTGCCGTAGAGAGAGCCAATCCTAAGCAAGACAAATTATACACCAAATACAAAGTTCCATAGCCTTCAGCTTCTGAATTTCCCCAAATTAAAGCAGACTCCACCAGGGATTTGAACCAGCAGCCTTGCAGTTACAGACCCCACACCTTAACCAACTGTACAAACAGGCCACTTGCATGAGGCAAAGGCAGAAAGCTTCCTTAAGCCATATTTTGAATGAGAATGCTGCCCCATGAGGCAGCATGGCCTGCCTAAAAGCTGGGCGGGGCTGATGGTCAGCAGCTGCTTCCTTTCCCTCAGCTGCACCAGCAGAGGATAAAAGCTGCTTGCCGCATCAGTTTAAAAGCCGCATTCACAGCTGCAGTGAGTTTCCTTGCCTCCATGGCTTTCAGTCACCACATTGACCCTGCCAGAACCACATGCGCAGTTGGGCCACTCCCCAAGCTGCTGCCCACACAGGGACCAGCAGCCGGCAGGTGAATGTCCTGGGGAGCCTTTTTACCCTGCTGCCTGGGACTGGAGAACGCTGGAGAGGCCTGCCAGAACCATGCGCCAAGCTGCCGTGCTCCCTGGTCCCCTGCAGGCTTGGGCTGTACCTCACCCCTCCCAGCTTTTTTTTCTCTCAGCCCTCAGTGCTGGCGGCTACGGCTTGGTGCACGCACCTGGGCCCACCTGGGGGGCTGGGCCGTGGTCTCCACAGTCCCAGCAGGCAAGGAGCGAGAGGCCCAGGGGCAGTGCTCGCCCACTCCACCACACAGGCTCCCTCAGGTTTTGGTCCCAGAGATAATATCCGAAGGATAGAGAAGGAGACGGAAATCAGAGAGAGAGCTTGAAGGTAAAAAAACTGCACTTTTAATTCCGGCTGGCCTGCACCGCTTAAGACAGGCTGGGTCATGTCTCCAAGGCTCAGCGTTCCCCACAGCCCTGCCTGGCTGTAGCTGCTTCAGGTGTTCTCAAAGAGGACAGAATGGGGCTGGTCACGATTTTGAAGTTTTCTTCTCCAACTGTACCCCGTTTCTGGCTGTACCCCTCTTTCTTGTGTACCCCTCCTGGCTGGCTCACCAAAATGTAATACTGGGGTTCAGGGGTTCAGGGTGCCATCAGCTCCCCTGAGGGATGTTTCTCCAGGTTCTTGGTCTCCTGCCCTCTCAAGAATGAGAGAGGGGCCCATGGCACAGTGTGCAGTAAATGACAGACTCAAAAGTGTTTGTAGAAAGTGATTTATTTAGAGAGAGAAACAGGAGAAGGAGAGAGAAAGAAACAGCTCTCACACTGAGTGAGAGAATCCAGAAACCTGGAATCCAGGAGAGGAAAGCAGCTTCCACACTGAGTGGAAGGGAATAGAGAGAGATGGAGTTTAGGAGGAGAAGACAGGCTTCCACGAGAGAGTGTGGAAGGGGACTCCAGAGGGAAAATCCAAGATAGAGAAAAACAGCTTCCATGAAGGGAGTGTTCGTGGAACGGGACCCAAACATGGAGTCTGAAGGGATGTGGAAGAAGGGGACTTTTAACCTGGGAGGAACCCCCACCTTCTCTAAGACCCCTGGCCAATGAAAGGAATTCCTTAGAACTTCTGCTGGAGTGATTGACTCTTAGTTTCTTCCCCTGCCCGTGAAATTCAAACATAAACCATTAAATCTCCAGGATGGAGAGAGATGGGAGTGGGGCATGGTGCTAGGAAGATTTTGTCCTTAAAACTACGCCCCTTGTGGACCCAG
>CAUYLG010073224.1:0-67247 GCA_963573385.1 Cacajao melanocephalus
CATTCTAGCCTGGGCAATAGAACAAGAATCCCGTTCTCTCTCCCTCTTTCTCTTCCTCTTTCTTTCTCTCGTACATTCTTTTTTTTCTTTCTTTCACTCTCACTTTCTTTCCTTTTTCTTTCTTTCAAAAAAAAAAAAAGATTACTTTTCGGCCAGGTGTGGTGGCTCATGCCTGTAATCCCAGTCCTTTGGAAGGCTGAGGTGGGTGGATCATCTGAGGTCAGGAGTTTGAGACCAGCTTGGCCAACATGGTGAAATCCTGTCTCTACTAAAAACACACACACACACACACACACACAGACACACACACACACACACACACACAAAAGATGTTTTGTCCTGAAATGCATCAATTTCAACATTCCTACCATGAAATATTATACAGCCATAAAAATGAATGTGGAGATTCTCTATGCATTACAATGGAAAGATATCCAGGACATTCTGTTGACTGAAAAACAATCAAGAATAAAAGTATCCACAGTATACCACTTTTCAGGCAATTAATGATGTTTTATACCAGATAGACTAACCATGAAAAGGAGAGAGAAGATCCAAACAAATAAAATCAGAAATGAAAAAGGAGACAATACAATTGATATTACAGAAATACAGATGATCAAAGCCCTATTATGAACAATTACATGCCCCAAAACTAAAAAGTCTAGAAGAAATGAATAGATTCCTAGAAATATACAACCTCCTAAGACTGAACTAAGAAGAAACAGAAAAGCCTGAGCAGACCAGTAACGAGTAGCTAGACTGAATCAGTAATAAAAAATCTCCCAGCAAAGAAAGTCCAGGATCAGATGGATTTACAGCCTAATTCTACCAAACATAAGAAGAACTAATACCAATTATCCTGAAACTGTTCCAAAAAATCAGAGGACAGAATCCTCCTGAACTCATTATGCAAGGCCAATGTCAATATGGTACCAGAACTAGACAAAGACATAATACAAAAAGAAAACTAGCGACCAATATCCCTAATGAACACAGACATAAAACTCTTTAAAAAATACTAGCAAACCCAATCAAACACCATGTCAGAAAGATACTACACCATGATCAAATGGTTACACCTGGAATGCAAGGATTGTTCCGACATGCAAATCAAGAAATGTGATACATCACATGGACAGAATAAAGGACAAAAACCATACGATTATCTCAATAGACACAGAAAAAGCATTTGATAAAATTCAGCTTCTGTTCATGATAAAAACCCTCAGCAAAGGAGGCATAAAAGAAACATACCTGAAAATAATAAAGGCCATATATTACATACCCACATTCTAAGAACTGGAACAAGACAAGAATGCCCATTTTCACTACTCGTATTCAACATAATTCTGGAAGTCCTATTCAGAGCAATCGGTCAAGAAAAATAAATAAAAGGCATCCATATTGGAAAACAGGAAATCAAATTATCCGTGTTCACTGATGATACAATCTTCCATCTAGAAAAACCTGAAGACTCCACCAAAAAGTCATTCAATTTGATAGATGAATTCAGTAAAGTTGCAGGACACAAAATCAACATATAAAAGTAGTGTTTCTATACACCAATAACAATACCTGAGAACCAAATTAAAAAGCAATCCTATTTACAATAACTACCAAAAAAATAAAAATAAAATACTTAAAAATATATTTAACCAAGGAGGTAAAATATTTCTACAAGAAAACTATAAAACATTGATGAATAAAATTAAAGATGACACAACAAATGAAAAAACACCCCATACTTATGGATCGGAAGAATTAATATAGTTAACATGACCCTATTGCCCAAAGCAATCTGCAGATTCAAAGCAATCTTTATCTAAATATTGACATTTTTCACAGAATTAGAACAAACAATCCTAAAATTCATATGGAACCAAAAAAAAAATAGCCAAAGCAATCCAAATAAATAAAAGGAACAAAGCTAGAAGTATATTACTGGCTGCAAATTATACTACAAGCCTATAAAGCTGGAAGCATCATATTACCTGGCTGCAAGTTATACCACAAGCCTTCCACAAAATTCACAAAAATATACACTAGGGAAAGGACACCCTTTTCAATAAACGGTGCTGGAAAAATTGTATAGGTACATGCAGAAGACCAAAACTGGACTCCTGTGTCTCATCATAAAATGTACGACCTGTAACTATAAATATACTAGAAGAAAACCTAGGGAAAATTCTCCTGGATACTAGTCTAGGCAAAACATTTATGACAAAGACCTCAAGAGCACAAAAACAAAAGCAGAGAAATGGGATTTAATTAAACTAAAAAGCTTCTGTACAGAAAAACAAATAATAAAGAGACAACCTGCAGAATGGAAGAAAATATTTGCAAACTATTCACCTGATAGGAAACAAGTATCCAGAATTTACAAGGAAATCAAACAACTCAACAAAAAAAACCCACAATAATCCCATTAAAAGGTGAGCAAAGAACGCAAGACATTTTTCAAAAGAAGACATACAAATGGCTAACAGGCAAATGAAAAACTGCTCAACATCACTAACCATCAGAGAAACGCAAGTCAAAAACCACAATGAGATATCATTTTTTACCAGTCATAATTGCTATTATTAAAAAGACAAAAAAAAATAGAGATGTTGGTGAGGATACAGAGAAAAGAGAACTCTTAAACACAGTTGGTAGGAATGTAAATTAGTATAACATATATGGAAAACAGTATGGAGATTTCTCAAATAACTAAAAATAAAACTACCATTCCATCCAGCAATCCCACTAATAGGTATCTACCCAGAGGAAAAGAAAACATTGAACCAAAGACACCTGCACTCTTATGTATATCACAGCATTTTTCATGATAGCAAAGATATGGAATCAACCTAAGTGTCTATCAATGAATGATGTGGTACAGATACACAATGAAATACTAATTGGCCATAAAAAAAAGAACGAAATCACATTCATTGCAGCAACACAGATAGAACAAGAGGCCATTATATTAAGTGAAAGAAATCAGACTCAGAAAGACAAATACCACATATTCTCAC
The DNA here is from genome assembly GCA_963573385.1 of Cacajao melanocephalus. Classification (NCBI taxonomy): domain Eukaryota; kingdom Metazoa; phylum Chordata; class Mammalia; order Primates; family Pitheciidae; genus Cacajao; species Cacajao melanocephalus. Next base: position 3,021 of record CAUYLG010073224.1, read on the forward strand.
TATAAGTGGCAGCTAGATAATATGTACATGAGGGCATAGAGCGTGGACTGACAAACAATGAAGACTTCGAAGAGTTAGGGGGTGGGTGAGGAGAAATTACTTAATGGGTACAATGTACATTACTTAGATGATGGATACCCTAAAAGCTCGGACTATACACTACCATGAAATCCATGCATGTAACAAAATTACTCTTGTACCCCAAAATTTATACAAATAAAAAATGATAAACAAAATACATATAAATAAATAATGAGGTTTATAAAGAGCATACATGTTAGTATATCCTTATGTATGCATACAATATCTTGGAAGGACATTTTAAAGACTACAGGTAACCTAGTAACATGGGGGAAGGAGACATCTTTTAAAATTTTGGAACCATGTGAATATATTTATGTATCTAAAAAATCACTTTATCTGAAATATGGAGGATGAATTGAGGCACAAAAATATGTAACAGTGAGAATGCTATTCTGATGGTGTACACACAGGATGATGAAAGTTGCCTGAAGAACAGGAATGAGAGCAGACATGGAGAAGCTGACAGGATTTCATAAACACAACAAGAACCTGGTGAATAAGTAGATATATGAAGTATGGGAGATGAAGGGATGGGGAAAGATGTGAGTTTCTGGATTAAATAACCATAAAGAATACTGGACAACTCACTGACATACAGACCACCAGAGAAGGACAAGGTTTCGAAGTCAGGAGGGGCAGTGTTTTGGTCATGAGCTCCGTTATAGATACAGTGAATCTGACATACCCTTGAGACAGTGGAAAAGAGGAAAGAGGATTTCAAGGAGGAAGCTGGAATATACTATGGGATGCATTACTTGTTAAGAGCATCTAGGAACAAATCCTAAAGAAGGCCAACATTTAAAGGCTGCATAAGTAAATGAGCAAGGATGACAAAGGAAATGAGTGGCCTCTTAGGAAGAGCTGGAGAGACCAACTCTTCCAGAAGAAAGAGAAAGTCACTCCAAGTAGAGACTAGACACGTACGCAGAGGTGAACTTCATGAGAGCAAGAATTTCATCTGCTCTGCTCACCACTGCTTCATAACATCCAGCCGCTATCAGAATATCAAGCACTGGGAGGAAGGGGAAAAAGAGGGAGAGAGAAAGGCATATATACATTCCTCCCACCAAAAAAAAAAAAAAAAATCTTATTTAAAAAGTAAAAAACCACTGTAAAGCATCCTTACAAACATTATCTCATGTTCTCCTCACAATGTCCCCTGGAGGCAAGTATGGATCATGACCCTCATTCTACAGGAGAAATGGATTCCAAGTGGCTATGACTTGTACACAGCCACACTGCTAAATCCACTCTCCAGATTCTTTTTCCTGCTGACGAACAAATTACAGAATCTTAGAGCTAATGTTGAGCCCCGAGGTCATCAAGGCAGAGGCTGTCCACCCTAAAGCAAATAAATATTTAAGGAAGGGTACTGGTGTGTTTGTAGGCATTTGTTAGCATGACTCTCTTTCACAGAAAGCTTTAAGGACACACAATCATGTGAAGTTAACTACTAGGTCTATAACTGTATCCCACAGAAATTCGGAGACCCTAATCCACCCCATCTTTTTGATTCTACGGATACACACACACACACACACACACACACATGTATATATATATATATATATACACACCCCTGTACAAAATACCTATTAGATCCTTTTCAAAAATGCATCAAAGCAGACTTTCCAAACAACTATAGAATCTTGACTTTTATTTTTAAATTCTTGCCAACAACCTCCTTGGAAATCTGACACATCCCTCCTTATCCTCTTCATGGGGAAAATTCCAATTAGCTACGGATCATCTGTTTTCCACTGTTCCTTCTGATAAACTGAGCTAAATAAATTCAATCTCTAGCCTCACAGTGGTTACTTCTCCCAATTTTTGTCATTTTTTAAGTTATTCTCTATTGGGTACCAAGGGCCAAAATCCACAAGGAGACTTGCCCCAGAACTACTTGGATGGGGACTGACTGCTGTGGCACTGCTGAAGGACCTTCAGCTGCTTGGGTCATAGTCATGTAAGACTTGGGGGTTTGGTTTGCCATAGAAATACCCAAATATTTTAAGTAGGCCTGAATTTGGTCCAGTCTTCTATGGCCTGCTTGAACTGGCAAAGGGGTCATCATTCAGGTACCCTCCAGAAACTTCAGAATATATTCCACTTAATTTTTTTCATGCTAATAGTGAAAAGTGATAGAAGAATACAGAAATCACTCTTGAATTACACAACGTATATTTTTTCTTAAAATTGAATAGGTTTTAAAAATGCTATCATATATTTTTTTAAATACGATGGATTTTAAAATTGCTTTAATGGACAATTTAATTTACATACATACAGATTTTGGTTCAAGTGGAGAAAAATCTAATAGCAAATGTATAAATACATGAATTACATTTTCTCAAGTTTTTAAGAAAATTTGAATACTTGTTCCCTCCAAAACTCGTGTCGAAATTTAAACCCCAATGCGGCAGTAATGAGAGGTGGGGCCTTTTAAGAGCTAAATGGATCATGAGGGCAGAGCCATTCTTGGATTAATGTATTAATGGCTTAATAGGTTATCACGGGAGAGAACTAGTATCTTTATAAGAAGAGGAAGAGACACCTAAGCTAGCGTGTTAGCATGCTCAGCTCCCTTACCAGGTAATGCCCTGTGCCCACAGAGTCCCCACCAGCAAGAAAGCTCCCACAAAATGCAGCCTCGCAACCTTGGACTTCTCAGTCTCAAGAGCTCTAAGAAATAAATTCCTTTTCTTTATAAATTACTCAACTTCTGGTATTCTGTTATAAGCAACCGAAAAATGAACTAATACATTAAGTTTGGAGTTTTCATTTTATTTATTTTTTTTGGTAAGCTAGTATTAGAATTAACTTACTTCTTGAGAGTACTGGGCAAGAAGGGAATGTACTGGAGAAAAAAAAAAACAGAGGAGGGGGAGCCCAAAGTCTACACATTAATTGAGAGGATGGATTAGAATTCAGAAGATTTCAGTTCTTGACACTGTTTAGAAAAACTATGCATTTTCCAGCAAATAATCTAAGCTCTTTAGACTTCCATTTCCTTAACTCTCAAATTCTATAATGTAAGAATAAAAAAATTAACTGAGCAACAAAAATTAGAAATCTGCTCATGTGATATAAAAATCATCCTAATTTACTCATAACACTGCAATCAAAGATAACTAGTAGATAAATAAAATACAAATTTACTCTATATACAACTCAACATTTTAGGAATAAAACATGTACACTATACGTTATTGATTAAGAAATTAAATCTCTACAACTATAATTCCCCCAAAAGCGCAAATTCAGGTACTTAATACTAAGTTTTAACTATTTATTTAAAGTTCTGGGGTACATCTGCAGAACGTGCAGGTTTGTTACATAAGGTATACATGTGCCATGGTGGTTTGCTGCACCCATCAACATGTCATCCACATTAGGTATTTCTCCTAAGACTATCCCTCCCCTAGCCCCCCACTCCTCAACAGGTCCCAGTGTGTGATGTTCCCCTCCCTGTGTCCATGTGCTCTCACTGTTCAACTCCCACTTATGAGTGAGAACACGTGGTGTTTGGTTTTCTGTTCCTGTAGTTTTAACTATTTAAATCTTAACATGTCTTGATTACATGCATTACAGTGCTGCCTAAGCCTTATATAAAATGTAAGATTTGCAAAATTTATGTCTACTTGTTAATGGCTGTCTATAATCAAAGACAAACCTCTCAGCATTTAGCTTTGAGAAGGGAATGCAAAAAGAAACATAACTCATATATTTACACACTTGCTATTAGATATTCCCCCTGCTGGGCAGGAACCAGAATCTGTATGTATGTAAATTAAATGGCCCATTAAAATGTTTTAAAGCCTATCATGTTTTTTACTCTTATTTATATTTATAGTAATAAATGCTTTGGTGGGCATTTTATTACTGAGGCTTAATTCTTCAGGCCTTAAGGGAAAGTCAAATTTTTTCCGAATCATCTGTTGGGAAAAAAAAAGACAGAACACTTCGGTCTTTCATTCCCAAAGATGGATGTGTGTGTTCGATTTACCTGCCTACCTTGGTAATGTAATGTCACAGGCAGAAAGCAAAGGAGAATTCATGGACATGAAGGACCACTATCTAAGTCTTTGGTGTCCCCTGTCTACTGCTTGATTTGGTTCTGATTTAGCTGTGATTTATCCAAACATCAAACTCTCTTGCCCCAGTAGTTCTCAAAAGTAAAAGTTCTCAAAATGCCAAAGGCATATTGTGAAAAATAGATGCTAAGATATCACTTCAGACCCAATGAATCAGAATCTTCACTGGGGATAAAACTGGTGGGAGTCCTAGAATTCTTTTTGGAGAGAATGTTAAGCAGGGTGGCATATTCTGAATCTTAATAATTAAAAGTACTCATGATCCTGAGGCATCAGACAAATTCCTCTCCAGTGTATCTAATAAAGCATATTTAAGCCATACCAAATGTGGTATCTGTCTCACGCCACAGATACAGTCACTTATAAGCATTAGACACCACCAAATCATTGTGCAGATTTTAAACTGAGCTATGCATGTTTATAACTGGCTTATGCTGTGTATGGTGCATGTAGCTATTTACAGCTTTGGGTTCTAACTGAAGACTTAATGCTGACTTTAATCTTACTTTGCTGGAAAACAAATTCAAAACAAGAAAGAGTGAAGGTCTTTAGTTTACAAAGTTAACATCTTCATCTTAACCGTGACCTAACTGCCACAGTAACACCATTGTCCATATAATGCTTTTAGATTTATATTTATGTAGCAGTGTCCCTTTTTGTTAAAATTAGTTTGTCAAATTCAGCCTATTCAGGCAGAATGTGGGCAGCAGATGTCTACACTGCAGAGTTGATTAATTCGGTCTCTTTTGGGGACTTAGAGAAGAAGGCCATCTCCTACGGTTTTAGTGTTTGCTGTTAAAGCTAGGAAATATTAAGTCGGTGGCTTACAAAGGCCTTGGTCCACCTGTCTTACAAGCAGAAGGCAAAATCGTCACATCAACCATTGGCACTGAGTGGGAAAATGCAAGCCAAGAAACTTCAGTGACCCAGACTCAAAAAAATGTCTTTCTTTACAGCAGAAGAGAACTAGAAGACCTCTGAAAAATGATGTATACTCAATAAACACACTCTTTAGAAAAGATTCAAGTTTTATCCTGAATTAAAGTCTCCTTTCAAAAGGGTTAACTAATGCCTTTATTTCAATTTACAATTTTGTTGTAGTTGAAACAGCCAGATTCTCGGTCACCTTCCATCCTCTATGGTCACTCCATGTAATTCTACTGCCATAATATAGTGTGGTGTCCTCTCCAAAAGCTGTCAGAGGACAAGCCATTTTCCTCATTGTGGAGGCTAATGACAGAGAAAGGCCTAATATGTACCAGGTTCTGCTCCCTCCGACAAACCACCTTCCTTTTAGCTAAAGGCCAAGGAAGTAAATAAGCAGCACTGCCATCAGCATATATCTCAGGGAACTCAAATAGACCTGTCAGGGTTTATGGCCTCTCCTCTATTATTTTCCTCTCTTCTGACTTTATTATTCATCACTTATTATCATTTAATTTACGTCAGGAGTTCAATAGTATACACATTCATATACAGAAATAATCATATATTTTATATGAAAAAAACACAATAAAGTATTTGTACATTCTCCAATGCTCATTTAAAAATGAAGAGTATAAACACAGAGTGCTTTTCAGTTATTTTCCATTACTTATCTAATAAATGTATTAATGATTACTAAGTACACAAATACAAATATTTAAATGTGAAGTTCTCAAGAAGTCTTATTTTTACATAATCCAACTCTTCAGATTTATTAAAAGAGATCTATGTTTGCAGGCTTAAGAATAGTTGGCTCAGATTATTTAAAAAAAAAAAAAACTAGTTCACAAATATTTTCCTCAAATATTTATCACTGCCCTTGAAGACACCTATCAACTGCAAAACCACAATGATGATGGTAATAGCTCACTTTTACTCCTTGACCATCCTGACCTTATGAAATAGGCACTCTTTATTGCCCACCTTTTGCAACCAAGAAAACTGAGGCCTAAAGAGGTTCTGTTACTTACCCCTGGTAACAAAGCTGGAAAGCAAAGGGCCAGTATTCTAACTTAGGCTGTCCAACTTCAAAGCTGGAACTCTTGAACACTCTGAATAGTCTTATAGTGGGAGGTATGAGAAACCTAATTGAGGGGGAGATGGGAATAATAAGCTCTTTTAGCCAACCTGGAGAGATTTGGAGGCCAGTTAAATGAGAGAGGGATGGGTAAGGAAACTGATCACAGCTGCCAGCAATCTTTTTTAAATTAATGAGGGTTGTGATGGTGTCAGAGATGACCAAAGACTGTGAGGGAAGGCAAGATTTGGAGGTGAAGAGAGGATGAAGGCTAAAAGTAACCTGGCTTTTTTTGCCTTCTCTAAAAAATTCCTCATGGGCTAGAGATTTGTAATTCCTCCTAAATAAAAGACATCAGTTCATAGACTACTTCTTTGGCACTAAAGTGAAATGCAAAGACTTTTCCTATTAAGGGAAAAAAAAGGGATCACCTGTACATAATCATATATCTTATCCATGTTTTTTAAAAACACTTTTTTAAAAAAGTGGAGTCTCACTCTATTGAGATGGAGTCTCACTCTATTGCCCAGGCTGGAGGGCAGTGGTGCCATCTCGGCTCACTGCAACCTCTGCCTCCTGAGTTCAAGTGATTTTCCTGCCTCAGCCTCTCAAGTAGTTGGAACTGCAGGCACGCCCAGCTAATTTCTCTATTTTTACTAGAGGCAGGGTTTCACTATATTGGCCAGGCTGGTCTTCAACTCCTGACCTCCAGTGATCCACCTACCTCTGCCTCCCAAAGTGCCGGGATTCCAGACATGAGCCCAGCCTAAAAGCATTCTTATAGAAACATCAAGTTTTAATCATAACTTAAGGGTAAAACTGGTAATTTTTGAAAGGAAGTTTAGCAATACTTAGAAAATTCAAAATGCATATACCATTTATTCTGGCATTTCTACTACTAAGAATCTCTTATATCTATACAAATTCACACACACACACACACACACATGCATACACACTCACACATAAAGATGGTCACAGTAACAGGGTATATACAGGGAAAAATGGAAACAACCTCCTCAAAGTCATTCAGTGGGTTAAAAGCTAAATATATCCATGCTATGAAATACTGTACTACAACTAAAACAGAACTACATCATAATAGTAATAACATAAGGTACTCATAGGAGAAAAAAACTGAAAACTATTTTCTGAATTATTTTAAAACTTCATATATATGTGCGTACATGTTGTTCATGAGGAAAAATGTCTCAGAATATGAACTATGTTCTCCACAGTGGCTGCCTTGTGAGAATAGGGTGCTTTTGGAGATTAAGGGAGCTGTTGGGAATGGGGAAAAAATGAGGACTTGACTTTTTATATACTTCAATACTACTACATGAATTCTTATTTTTAAAATTTTCTTTAAGTTTCACTCTAGTGCACTTTGAGATAGTATAGTGAAAGCAGTTTTAACTCTCTCCTATATAGAATATATTTGCTAATTATATAGACCATCAGGAGACCATACCTTTGTTTTACCAATTGTCAACACCAGAATTTTCTATTATACAATAGAAAAGGTATGATAGTAATAATCAAATTACCTCCCTAGGATACCTGCAAAAACTGTTTGCTAAGGCAAGCCCAATTATAATAAACACCACTATCCACAGGGAAATAAAAGGAAGGGAAATGTGACATGAGGCCTCCATTGGATGACTCCAGCTGTCACTCACTGGTAGATTTGGAACATAAAAGTGTACATATTCTTAAAAAATAAATACCCAACCTTCCTACTAAGAACAAAACAGAATGAAAAAGGACAGTCATACTTTTTGCTTAACAAATATGAGTGCTTATTACATCTTAAGTATTGTACTTAGAGAAGCTATCAAGATACAAAGGCCACAGTTTCAGCCTGATAAAGCTCATAATCAAATGAAAATGAAGAGCTACACAATGAAGATGTGACTGCTAAACAGATTTGCTTGTTTATTTACTATTATCTGGAAGAGTCTGAATAGATTGATATACAAGGTAGCCAGGACCCCAAGGCATTCAGAGGCAAGGTTAAGCAGGACAGGCAGACATGAATGGCATTCTTGGTCTTGGTTGTGTAAGAACCATGCTCAAATAAATTGAAATGGAAGAACAACACATGAATGCACTCCTAGGTGAAGCTACAGAACGTATGCCTTTGTAGTACGGAGTCTAGGTTCCTCCTATGCCTCTGCAGATAAACCACCAGCAAAGACACAGAGCTGGAAGAGATCTTAGATGTCCTATGTAAACATTCATCCGATATGTGAATAAACGCCTTCTACATTTGCGGAGCTCAGATGGCGTCTCTGAGCATATGATAGAGAAGTGAGGGATGAGCATAGGCTACTTTCAGAGATTAGTCCAGGCCCTGGGAGTGAAAGGGTCATGGAGATGATCCTTTCCTCTTTTCCACTATTCTAGGTTGGGGTCAAGGCCACAGTTTCCCCTCAGACTGTTCCTCTTTGTGATAGTTTGGCCAGTATAGGCTAGCCCATAGAAAGATTAGTGAAAGAAAAGCCCTAACAGAGAAAATAAAAGAGGAGGAAATACGTGCCAGAAAGTCAGGAGAAAGTAATCTGACCTCCACCTATAGTATTATCCATCCCTTTACTGGCTTCTCTCTTCTTAACTATGGTACTTGTGGATACTCCAACATAAGGTAAACTAAGTTATCTTTTTAATTATTATACATTGTATCATTAAAATTATCTCAACACTGTCAGAGATGATTACAAGCATTTTCAATATGAGAAAAAATGGGCCCTCTCCAAGCTCACACAGGTAATACATAGTGGAGACAATAGTGGACTCTAAGCCTCTAGATTTCAAGTTCAGTGTTCTGTCCCTATACCACAGTTTGCCAATCTATAATACATCTCCCTTTAATAGGAAGAATAAAGGACAGAAAAGACCACGATGATTAACTGAAAGAGTGGGGTTAGTACTTGGAAATTAGTCTCTAGAAAAGTACTTAGCAAAGACACCAGCTTCTTTTTTAAGAATATGGAAGCTAGAAAGTTTTATTAGAACATAAAACAAAGAGCAAACAATTTTGCTTTAAAAATACAGAACTACCACTGGCAATCTCCTTGGTGGGCCATTAACATTAACTATCTTGCAATGTCTTTTAGCATGTAGTGGTTAATTTTATAATCTAATTAAAATTGTGTGGAAAATTTTATGAAAACATATTGAAATGTTAAAAGCACTGAACTATTATGATGACAAACTATATGCCAACAACCTTCACTGAATCTGTGACCTTGGATAAGTCACTAAACTCATTCTCTTTGGTTTCTTCATCTACCAACTATTGAAATTATAAGTTGCAAGGAAACTGTGAAGAACAATGTGTACTTGAAAAACTTTAATTCCCCAGGATAAAATCTTTTAAAAAATTTTAAAATCTTTAAAAAAATTAAATAAAATATTTCAAAATAATAAGAAAAGCAACTACTAAGATTTTAAGAAGTTCACAAGAGAAAGGGAAAAAACTTACTGTTATCAACATATTTTGTATTTACTCATAAATTATAATATGCCTTTCTTCCAAAAAAGATTGTATAAGCGAAACTTTGTCTTTATTATGCCAACTAATCAAGTCTAAATCGTATCTTAACCCTTTTATCTAGGTGAGGTAAAAGTGATGCTTTTCCTCAGAGAAAAAATAAATCCTACCAATATTCATGTTCAAGACATTTGTCTCAAAGAAAAAGTATATCCACAAAACCATACAAGAAAGCACTGCTTTAGAAACAGATTTTTTTAAAGAGAGAGCGCCTTACATACAGATCTTTATAGGCAGGTGAGATAATGTTGCCAAACAACTGCAAAACATTTTTAATCCCACCCCCTGTTAAGTCATTAACAATTAAAATAAGACTCTCCAGGGAGCAGATTTCCCATTTCATCACTTAAGGTCACCACAGCCTGCTTCCTATCTCTCTTGTTTTTTTTACCACTTCTCAAACTAGAATGGAAGGTAGCTCATGTAATTGGTCCATTTCCAGGCTGGGAGCAAATCTGATGATAAATTAAGTGAAGAGAAAGCTGGTGGGATAAGCTGCTCAAGTTCGCTGCTCTGGAAAAACTGTTCTTATACACAAGTTATTAGAAAATCATATTGAGTCTAAAGGTAACCTGCAATCTATCCTTTATAGTCTTTCCTATTTTAAAAGTATGAAAGATATATGTCATATGAACACATTCTCTCATCCAACTTTAGTGTACAATATTTCATTAGTTCCATTCTTTCAATATAGATTGAAAAATCCTTCTGGTAAAAAATTTTAGGGGCTACTATCCTTCAAACAAGAAAGACAAATGCAGATCAAGCAACTAATTATTGATGCAGGTCTTTTGTTTTAATAAAACTCAGAACAAAGTGACCCTAGCAGAGTACACAACCTAAGGAAAAAAGGAGGGAAAAGAGAGAATGCATAAAAGTGAGAAGAAATGGTATATTATGTTCTCTGCTTCCACTAAACAATTTAGTAAGAAGCCACAAACAGGCTCCTGAGAAATCTCTGGGATGATTGGTAGCTGGCCTGAATCTTCACAAGGCAACAAGATTTGAGGCAGAGGATATGACAGAGCAGAAGCCTACTTGAAAAAGTCTTTGAATACATGTGCTTTTGGAGGGTTGAAGGTACTTCTGTGGCAGCCTTGTTTACACTTCTGTTATTTAATATTGGTAGACCTGACCAAGTCAAATGCTTTACACAACTTATGACAGCTACTTTAGTAAAGCGGAGCCTGATATGGGGAGTACTAGAAGAAATATAACTATGTGGATTTCCTCTGACACAGAAACCACATTAAAAGTACCTTGCAGCATCAGACTTGTAAAAGAATGTTCACAGCAGCTCCTTTCAAAACTAAGCCTATCAAAAGTGAAAATGGACAAATAAATAGTAGTATGCTCATATTCAGAAAACTCTAGAGCTATGCTGTCCAGTATGGCAGCCACTAGCCACATGTGGCTAACTCAGCACTTGCAGTGTGGCTACCAGTGTTTTGAGATACGTTGTACGGTGGAACAGAAACCAGATTTCAGACTTAACATGAAAAAAAGTAGAATAGCAGCATTTTTCTTGAATAAATATTTATGAATATTATGGTATGTGTTGGATCAATATTTTTGATAAATTGAGCTAAAGAAAACATACTACTAAAATTAATTTTACTTGTTTCTTTTTACTTCTTAAAATGTGGCCATTAAAATATTAAAACTATGCATGTGGTTAATATTCTATTGAAAGGCTCCTGTTATATTTCTACTAGACAGTGCTTCTCCAGGTGAATAAATTACAGGTATGTGAAGCAGTATGGGTAAATCTTAACATGATTCTGAGTGAAAGAAGTCAGATAAAAAGAATCATACTGTATTATTCCATTTACACAAAGTTTAAAAACAGATAAAACTAAACAAATATTTCATGATGTCAAAAACAACAAAACACAAACCGCTAAGGAACTGATTACTATAAAACTAGGCAGCAGTTACCAAGGGGGAGAGAAAGGGATTTGAGACCGAAAGGGGTGCTTGGAGCCCTCTCAAGTGCTAAGAACCATCTATTTCTCCGCCTGGGTGGTGGTTCACTTTGTTAATCTGCACATTCATATTATATGTACCTTTTCACATTTTTATATCTCATAATTTCTAAAGTTTACATAAAAGGACCTCAAACGGCTTTTTTGAAACATTTTTATTTGCTGTATCCATTGAAGAAAACCTAAAAGAACAAGGTTGAGAGACCAGTCCTAGATCTCAAATCAATATAACTAAAGAAATGTAACATTAGGTCCCAGAGCTGTTTAGTCAAAACTGCATTTTTTCAACATGTTTTTTTAAGTATTTTAAAAGTTATGTCCAAATGTTTTAAAAGCACAAGCAGCTATGTTTTGACAACATTATTTATCTTATATTAATGTACTCTATGAAGTGGTAGGTATATTTCTGAAAAGTTGTGTCTTGTGAGTTGACATATTTACACTGCATAAACACCTGATAAATGTGTTTAAAATAAATGAGAAAACATGTTCAATGTATAAAAGATTTAAAAGAAAGCTTTCTGTATTTTCTTATACAAAATATTCATATTCTAAATTTTCTCTAAACAAGCTGTAATGTTTTCTAGACAAATAATTTATTTTCCTAATATGAGGCACCCTGTCAGAAACTTTCCTGCACTGGAAAATAAATTTTAAAAGAAAATGAAAAAATTCAAAATATGCACAAGTCAGTGTATTGACAAGGGTGAATTAAATAAGTATTTTGCATAACTAATATCTAGTACTTGATGAAATGTTACTAAATAAGGAAAAAAAGTATAAGAACCAAGCTTTAACATGTATGATTTTCCTGAGCACAAAAGGCTTGGCACCTAACACGAAACACTTCAAAAGAAATGTTTTAGAATGCAAATGTAAAAATCTCTTTTGACTAACTAAAGGCAATGTTGATGACCTATTTCACATTTAATTCATTTTTATGCAGAAGAATTGAATTTGTAAATGAAAAAGGATCCAGAGAGGAAATTTTAAAAGTCAATGTTTATACTCACCATGAACTTGGTTAATTTCTGAATTTTGGGAAAGAATTTCATCTGCTAATTTTTGAGCAGTTGGCAAAACTTCTGTGTGGTGCACTGTGATCAAATACTGTACAAACTTTTGCAGTTGGTCTCTGTTCATTTGAAAGAGAGTCTCTGAAATGGGAAGATGCAGTTTGACCTGATCTGGCTTGCGGATGCGGTATAAAGACAGTGCCACAACATGGGCACAATAAAATATGTCCTTGTTTCCACAGCTGCAGGTCACTGAGGTAATCTTGCAACGATCAAAGCTGATGGCCACGTTGCAAACAGTTTCTGGCTCCGATTGTATTGCAGGTTCTGTCACTGTGCCGCTCAGGTGGAAACCTTGAGGGTGAAAGAAAGAAAAGGAGGGTTTAGCTTCTGCATTCAGATGCTATGAAATGCTCTAATTCTTTGAAATGTGTGGGACTTGACAGCAACAAGAAAAAAATATGACAACCTTTATATTCAAGTAAAAACATTCAGGCCACCAACAACTACCACCACTCCCTTACAGGTAAAAAAATAAATGGTATTCAACAGATATGCTAAAGTATTTTACACAGCCATATGAAAACATATACTGCCGTACATCACCATCATACCTTTAGGAAGTGGTTAGATCACAGCACTAAGAGGCTATCATTACTCTACTCTGAATCAGTGGTATACAAGACAATAATCCCCTAGATCAGTGGCTTTCTTTTTTCTTTTCCTTTTTGAAAGTAGAGTAAGCCAGTTCAGCTTTCTTCTCAAAAATAAACTCTCCCTACCTTTATTCCAGGCAGTCACTAGCTGGCTCTAACTAACCAATAGTGCAACTCTGAGGAGGTCCCTTTCACAAACTTTGACCAGAGAAATTTTTAAATTTAATAATCCTTTCTGCAACATGCGTAACATATACCCCAATATAGCAATGTCTATGAGCAGCAACTGCTGATAGAATTGCAGGGCCCACCAAATCTCATATACACCACCACCTAAGTAACTCATAATGATGATTCTCTTCCATGTCACATACAGAGGAAAGCTATACAGATGTATGGCTACTACACACACACACACACACACACACACACACAGAGTACAAAATTACTAAAAAGTCTTAAGAGGCCTTATACCTTAAACTTAGACCCACACAGAAATCCTCTATGACAGTGGTCCCCAACCTTTTTGGTACCAGGGACCAGTTTTGTGGAAGACAATTAGATAATTTTTCCATGGATGGGGGGCAGGGGGCAGGGATGGTTTTGGAATGAAAATTGTTCTACTGTTCCACCTCAGATCATCAGGCATTAGATTTTCATAAGGAAACCTAGATTGCTCGCATGCACAATTTACAATCGGGTTTGCGCTCGTATGAGAATCTAACGCCACCAGTACTGGTCCATTGCCCAAGGTTGAGGGACACCTGTTCTATGAGCTCCATGACCAATAGCCATTTTGCTGCCTATAATAGTCCACACATGAGGCACTTACCCTGCCCTGGTGGCCATTCCCCCTTGGATAGCACTAGCTACAGCTTATAGCCAACTGCAAACTGCCTTCCACCACCACTGCCCACCAGACAGTCCTGACCAGCTTGGCCAGAGGACAACTCCCACACAATTTTTCCCTACACTGCACAGAAAGGCTGTCCTAAATTGGGATGGGTGGTAACAAGGAACATCCACTGAGTTGCACCCTCTCTCTCTCAAAGCCATATGCAGTGGCCAGGGATAAGCTTGAAGGGAGTAAGAAGCAGATACCTTTGGGAACCTCCATGACTCAGACTCACCTCAAGATTTCAGGTGCCTGACAGAGACTTGAATGCTACACAGTGAAGCCCTGGGCTCTCTCCCAGCCTTCCTCTACTGATGCTACTTTAATAAAATTCATCTAGCTGGCCACTGTTTCTTCCAGTTCCCCCTCATTCTCGAAGAAAAGGATCTGTGGGGACTCTGTCAGGGGTGATGCACGTGGAGCTGCAGAGGTAAAACTCAAGTATGACAGCCAGACAATGGTTAAGAGTTTACACATGGGACATCTGAATCCTGCTTACTATCTTCCCCTGCAGAGAACAGCTAGGCCAGAGAGTTAGATGAAATGCTATTTCTAAGAAATCTTTCAGAGTAATATAATTTCACCTTGATCATCCTTAGTCAGCAACATTTAGTAAAAGGAAAAAGGTGTCGTAATAATCTTTATAAAATGAATCAATGAAAAAAGAGCATTCCCTAAAAACAAGTCACTCTTATTGCTTCACAATAAGAAATTTTGAGAACTGTCATATGATGACCTTTGGTTTTCTTCCACAAATATTATCACTGTTTCAGAATGGATATTCCAGTCTCCTTTAGCTCTTTTAATCAACAACTTTTTCTGAAAAACCACAATTAAAGAAAAGGTACATAGCAAATATTGTAAAAATTGTTTAATATCTATTTTCCCATGAAGAAAAAGTCACATGAAAAAGTAAACACCCCAGCAAATCTCAAAAATGAAGAATAAGGACAGTCTTGCTGTAATATATGCCAGATGCACTATAAACATACAATAATTAAAAATTCATGGGACAGGCACAAATTAAGACAAAAAAAATTACCAAGGGATCATAAGAGAGAGTCTAGAAAGTTCCCAAGCACATTCTGTACATTTAGTTCACGGCAAACTCTGTTTTCCACCTGTCATATATGTACTTGGCACAGGAAAACCAGTTATCATAATAGGAAAATAGTTATCCTAAACTAATCATTTATAAAATCAGTCTCTTCCCACTTAACACTATCACATCTCTCTTCACCCACCAAATCAATCTCTTTGTCTCTCTGCAAAAGCGACGTTGGAGATAACTTTTTCCCCACCCCGACACCTTGAAGATGGAGAACTATTCTAATCACAGGCAAAGCTAAGACAATTAAGGATCCAAAAGAATTAATCTAGTTAGTACTTAAAGAGTCTACAAGGAGATAACATAATAGATGCTTCAAAAGACTGATTTAACTGTCAAAGAGGCCTTATAAAAATTGGTGGAGCCCTCAAATAGTTTCTGCAAAAATGACCTGCTTTATTCACGAGTTATACAGTACAAGTCAGAAAAGAAGTATATTGAAACTTGACATCATACAATTATGCAGAAGGTATCCCACATATTATACAGGTTTGTTACTTAAAATTTACTAGGTCTTGTAGGTTTTTAAAAGCAAACTATAAAATATTGTGATCTCAAAAACAATTTAAATAAATCCAAGAGAAATGTGAAGGCACAAATAAATACATGCCTTACAGCTCTGATATCATCAAAGATTAAAGTGTTTCATTAATGTCCATTTTCCAAGTAATTCCAGATTATCTTTCAAATTTGCAAACTCCTTTAAATATTTCAACCATTTTTGACAAAAATATTTCTAAATGTCATGAATTCGACTTTGCCCTCCTAATCAGGTGACCATTTAGGGTATTAGTGAATGGGAAGAATGCTAACAGATAACTGCAGATAGCAGTATTTTAAAAGTAGGTTCTTTTTGTAACTTTTCTTGACTATCAGCTATCAGGATGACTCTTCTTATACTGCTAACTTTCTTTATAGAAACTTCTTTGCTCTCAGGTCAGTGGCACCTCTAATTTGACTAGCTTTATGGTAGTTATTTAATACTCTCAGGCCTATTTATTGCTGTTGTTTTTTTTGGGGGGGTCCCTTTACCTTTAGGTGAGCATGCTAGAAGAGAGAGGTTTTATCTTAAACACAGGAAAATTCCATACACACACATAAAGGGCAGCTGGTATATTACTCTGTAAGACTACATAATACTCAGTCAATAGGCAGGAATTCCACCAATCCTATTTCAGGATTGTATACTGGTGTATTTTGGCCTCTCCAATTTGAGAAACCTTCTATGAAATTCTACCAACTCATTCTCTGTGGATCCTAAATCATACCAGAGACCCCACAGGACGAACAAGGATACTGTTCCTCCCTCAATAATCCCAAGAAGGCTGTAGGGCATCACCCAGCTGGTCTTACCTCTTAGGTTTTGTTTCAAGACAAAACAATGTTCCTAAGAATTGATTTTGCCTTTCTGGAGTTCTGACATACCATGATGATCAGTTGTTTTAGGACTGCAAATGCAGAATCTTCCTCTGGAATAGTTAGCTGTTCTATACAACAGAATTGAGCACACAAAAAGGGACAATCCTGCACTCTACGGAGAAACACGGATAATTAACTGCAGAACTAAAATTGAAACTATGTAAACCTTTTCTTAAAATATTTATTTGACTTTATAAACCTATCTGTGAAAGACAGTTAATTCCACAAGAGCTTCACAGGGCAGTCAAACTGTTTTATCATTATGCTGTCACGGAGCCCAATAAAATGTTAGAATCCATATTCTTAATCTGCAGGAACTGAAGAAAAACAAAGCACAAAGCAAGGCACAGTGTTGTATAGTCCTTGGGAATAGACTTTGGTTTAGATCAGGTTCTACCACTTAAATGCTATGAATCTTGGATATATTAAATATTTAACCTGTCTGAATGTCGGTTCATTTGTGTGCAGAATGTGGCTAGAAATACTTCCTAGGGTTGTTTGGGGAATTAAAATGAAATAACATATGTAAAGCACCTGGCACATAGTAAAAGTGCTCATTAAATTTTATTTCCCTTTCCTTCCCTTCCCAGCTGGAGAAACAGGGGAGAGGCGTCGGACACATTCCCTTTCACCCAAAACTTTCATTTTCTAAGCTACTGGAATCTTGAGGGGAGAAGGCTTATGGAGGTAGCTTAGAAAATAAGAGGGATCACTGAGAATAGCTCAGTTAGGTGAGTCAGACAATACTAGAAGAATCATTCCTATTTGATGGCAAAACCAAAATATTTCAAAGAGTTACTTACACCTTTACTCAACCCAGCTCTTTTTCCCAAGTTCTGCCAACTCACAAATAGTTAATTTTGTAAAAGAGTGTTACTTTCATACAGAGAGAAACTAGAAAGTATTAGGGAGAATCTTTTTTAATAACCATATAGGACTCTAAAATGTTATAATGCAAGGAGTCTCAAAATATGGTCCTGGGACACTCCCTCCCCAAGAAGTCCCTAAGTCTCTTTGAGAGGGTCCAAGAGATCAACATTTTAAAAAATTCTTATATCTAGACATTAACCCTTTAAAATCTTCATGAATGTATGTTTAGTTTTCCAGTATCACATTAGGTGTGATGTCATTACAAACCGAACAGAGAGAGACAGACAGCAAAGTCCAGCTCTCTTCTATTAAGAGACATTAAAGAGATTTGCAAAAATATAAAACAATGTCACCCTGTTCACTAAAATACTTTTTTGTTTTGAGAACTGCAGTTATTTTTTAATGTTGTGGATTTATTACTGTTATCTGATATATACTTTTGTTTTTTCCTTTTTAATTTCAAACATAGTAAATATCACTAGATATAATTCTCATAAGCAAAAGTACTATAGGCACTTCCATTACTAAGAGTGATACCAGAAAGTTAAAGAACTGCTCTTATAATGCACTGCCAAGAGTGGAAAAAAGAACTCCTCTTCTCTAAATCATATTGATGTGGCATTATTTGCACTTGGATCTTATAGTAGGTCACAAAAAGACTCAGTAAAGAAACACTGAAGGGGCAAAGTTCTCACACATGAACACATATTCAAATCATCTATGTTAATTTTACATTAACAAAGATTAAGGTTTCTGGAAAGCAAATGTTTAATTCTTCACTGACATTCCAAATTAAGCTAAAGAAATTAAGCTTTTCTTAAAACTTATTTTTTATATCTTAGGTCACATTTTAGTTGCATATTGAAGGGAACAAGGAGACCCATGATATCAGACTGAAAAAAAACAAGTATTTTAAAATACACAAATAATTTCTAAAAGTTGGCCATTTTGTGCATGTATGTATACGGACTCAGTTAACTGCAAGACTGTTTGTTATAAATTCAAAGCATTAGGAAATTTCTAAGCTAAAATAAACTGGCAGACATGAAATAAACATGCACACTAAAAACTACTGCTTTCATGGCACATTCTTTCCAACAAAATATGCGCCCTGTGCACAAGGCGCCCAAGTAACATATTCTTTGTTGAAAAAGAATGAAACAGAAGTACTGGTGTAGTACTTACACAAATACATCTTTCACCCTTTTCCTAAATAAAAAGAACCCTCAGGGAAATTAAAGGCAGAAACCAAGGCAATGTAATGTTATGGCTGAAAGGGTGGCAAGAGTTGTGAGGGGTTTTTTGGTAATTTTTCTAAAGCCAAGTCTAAAAATGCAAAAGTGTTAACGCTCCCATGGCAATGTATTCATTGGTTAACTACAGTCACTGCATTAGTTAAATGTATAGTAACTAATACTTGATTATGTAACCTTGGTAAAACAGACAAGTTAATCATTGCCCCCCCAAAAAACTCTTTTACCTTTCCTGACTCTGAGAACTACTGCACATAATCTAACACCCCACGCTACAGTAATCAATATTAAAAACAAAAAGTTTTAATGTAAATCATGTACAATTTCCAGATCGGCAGTACAAACAACGTAAGGGACCAAGACGGAAACTTGCACAAAATATCATATTCCTTTTCAACTCCACAATTTTCTCAAAAGGAAATCCTAAATTAAAGGGACTGCATCCTGTGAGCTGCCTAATTAAATCCTCTAGCACTAATTTCTAATGCTAAGCTTAAACAGCTTATAGGAAGACATTAGGAGATTTTGCCGGCAATCACTAATGAAGTGGTTTCCATCTTTCAGAGAAAATATTTTTTAAAGGAAAAGCTTTATTTTAAGACCACCTTAAAATGCCTATTTCCAACTGAATCACTCCTACACTTCATTAATATTTGAGAGAAAAACAATGGCAAATTAATGCAAAGGCCAGACTGTAAACCACAGCATGCCACACAAACAACATAAAAATTTACGGAGCATGCATTGGATGGGCCCAACTAAGAGTTCCCAGCAGTGTTCTGCTCAGTATTGCTTGTTTTCTCGTTAATGTAGATTCTTACACCATTTTCTTACAAGAATCCATGTGATCAGAATACCTGTGTTAGATATGAGTGGCATTAGATCATTATTTTAAATTGTTTTTGAAAATAAGACACCCATTAATTTGGATATCTGCAATGGGTACCTCTTAGAAGCAGCACTAGTTTAAGGGGAAGTGTTAAATTTTTTTTTTTTAAAGTCATATCACTCTGTCATACCAAATCCTGAAGCACATAAGGGTTCCCCACAACTACCACCAAATTACTATCAACTAATTTTTCAACATGTATTTCTATATTTCAACTTGCATATTTAAGGAAACAATCATTGCCTAGCCTCAGATTCTGGGTGAGCAGTTGGGGAGGGAGTTGTGATTTTAAAAAAAATAGGTGGAATTTGAATTATTTTCACAACTGTAACTCTACAAAATGCCTAGGAATGTGAATTATTTGCCCCAATATTTTAAACGTAAGCTGCTTTCTCTGATGCCTACCTTTTCTAATACAAGGAAAGCAGCTCTGGCCTTCTACCCTTTTTAAAGGTGGGGACAGCCCTGCAGCCCTTCCTCTCTAGGATCCCTTGTTGCCTGCAGACCCCACACTGCCCCCACCTCAGTTCACTGCTCCTTCCTCTCAGGGCTCACTCTGGCCTCTCACCTGGGTCCCAAACTTCTGAAGTGCAGATGAAGTTTATTGCAGCCCCTTGGTGCCCAAGTGCCAACTCTTAGCATCTCTGCATACTCTGTCTTGCCTCCCAAGGACCAGGTGTAAACGAGGAGGAAGGAGAAGATCCTTTTACGTATTTATTTCCCACTGCTGCTCACAGCAAAACAACCTTTGGAAATGCTTAGCTGTTTGCTTTAGGAGTGGTACTGAAGAGGAAACAGGAGACTAACTCTGTTTACCAGGGCCAAGAGCAAGGGGGAAAGTATGCTCAGACCTGGGGGTGGAGAATGTAGGCCCTGGCAGCCAAATTCCTGCACTCACACTCTGGAGCTCTTGCCTGATCCCTCACCTCAACATGAGCCCTCACCTTTTGGCACTAACCATTCCTGATGCCTTGCCCTATGCCCAGGCCCTAACCCACTTAATTCTCACAACCATCCTGCAAAGCAGGCATCATGTTCCCCTTTTTACAGGTAAGAAACTGATGTTTTCTAGGAGAGGCAGTGGTAGAACACGCTCTGGATTAAATAGAACTGAAGGGAGCAGAAGGTTTCTACAATTCAAACGATAAACTTACACAAATAAAACCTTTCTACTCCAACACATAAATGATTTTAAAAGATGAGAGAGGCCAGGTGCGGTGGCTCACGCCTGTAATCCCAACACTTTGGGAGGCTAAGGTGGGCAGATCACTTGAGGTCAGGAGTTTGAGATCAGCCTGGCCAACAAGGAAAAACCCCGTCTCTACTAAAAATACAAAAAAAAAAAAAAATTTGCTGGGCGTGGTAGTGCACACCTGTAATCCCAGCTACGCAGGAGGCTGAGGTAGGAGAATTGCTTGAACCTGGGAGGCAGAGGCTGCACTGAGCCCAGATTGTGCGACTGCATTCCAGCCTGGGCAACAGAGTAAAACCCTGTATCCAAAAAAAAAAGATGAGGAAGAGGCAAACTAACAGATCCAGACACTTGAGTAAACTCTGCTAGTTAGGAAGCTTGGAGGCAGAGCGCTTTTATCTCTCTAGCTCAAGGATCCAGCACAGTTCTTGGAATAGGCCAGGCCCTTGAAAGTATATCAAATGAAAGAACTCATGGGGTTCTTCCAAGCAATGCCCGCCCTGCATTATAAAAATTACAAATAACTAAATGCTTTGGCCCCAAGCCCAGGATACTTTAACTTAACAAAAGACTATTTTTAAGAGTCCACTCCTCTCTAAACTTCAAGTTAAGCTGGAAGCTCAGAGACAGCAGAGGTCTGTGGCATCCCTATCACAGAGGACTATCTTGGAGGCGGTACTCCAGAAGAATTTGTTAAGAGGAAAGAATACAAATACTCTTAGCATGTGAAACATATAGATTGGTGATTCTCACACTGGAATGTGCATATGATAAAGACTGCTGGGCCCCACACGTCCAGGGTTTCTGGTTCGACGCAGGTGATGCTGATACTGCTGGCATCCAGGAACCAAAGTTTGAGAACCACTGACTTAGAGGATTAAAATTA
The DNA here is from genome assembly GCA_963573385.1 of Cacajao melanocephalus. Lineage (NCBI taxonomy): Eukaryota > Metazoa > Chordata > Mammalia > Primates > Pitheciidae > Cacajao > Cacajao melanocephalus. Next base: position 24,923 of record CAUYLG010073224.1, read on the forward strand.
CAGCCTCAACAAGTCCTTTCTAACCAAGATATATTTGAGCAAACATACTAAATGGAACACTGAAGAATGTATTAACTTGTGATATTAAAAATATCTTATGTAACCTAAATGTTCCCATTCTAAGTCAGAAACTTGTCTGAGCATTACAAAATAAAAGTAAAAATAACGGCCGGGTGCCAGGGCTCACGCCTGTAGTCCTAGCACTTCGGGAGGCTGAGGTGGGCAGATCACCTGAGGTCAGGAGTTCAAGATCAGTCCGACAAACATGGTGAAACCCTGTCTCTACTAAAAATACAAAAATTAGCCAGGCATGGTGGTGAGCACCTGTAATCCTAACTACTTGAGAGGCTGGGGCAGGAGAATCGCTTGAACCTGGGAGGCAGAGGTTGCAGTAAGCTGAGATTGCACCATTGCACTCCAGCCTGGGCAACAGAATGAGACTCTATCCAAAAAAAAAAAAAAAAAAAAAAAAAAGAATGTAAATTAGCATAGCCACCATGAATAAACAAGTAAAAAACAACATAGTTATTAATACTTAAAGCTATACCATCTTTTCAGTAAAATCTTCATTAAAATCTATACTAAAATATAAAGATTTTTAAATAGAGAGTATTTACTTCTGCAAAGAGATTGTTTTACAACATCCCTGGGATTCCTCATAATTGAGAGTTTTGTGTATTAGAAACAATTCAATTAATGAAAAAAATATACCGGCAGCTATTTTAGTAACACATTTTTCACCTGAGGCAAAGTGTACCCTATATGAAAAAGTCAGAGGCAACAGAATGCAGGATAGCACAAGGTCATGTAGGACTGGAGAGAAATTTAGCACCTTCTAAAATAAGATTGGTCTTCCTTTAAGCTCCATCATTATCTCATCTTAGCGACCTTAGGCAAGTAACTTAGCCTTGATGTTTTCATCTACAGAAAGGGATAATAATACCTATTTTGTAGGGCAGCTGTAAGGACAAGAATTGACTATATACAAAGCATCATAATTCCTTTTATGGAATGCCTGCCGTCATCATTTTTGTAATAGAAATGCCACATACTCTGAGAAGCTTGGCATTTTCAAAACATGCACTAAAACCCTTGCCCGTTAGTGTAAGTGCACTTGCTGCTGGAAATGCCAAGCTCCCAGGAGCATGCTGGCATTCTACCACAATAACGGACTAGGGTTTTTTGTTGTGCTAATCCATGGTCTAATACACTCAGACTTCCAAACTAATAGAAGTGCTATCATTTTTTTCTGTTGTTGCAATTTTACATAGCACATTTTAAAAATGTAATTTGAAGGAAAATGAAAAAAATTTAGAAGACTCTACTTTGCCACAAAATAACTTTTAGTCTTAATCACTAAATGTTTCCCTCTTCCCTTTGAAGATATCTCTACTAAAATATAAAACACCCCTTTTGTCCCTACTGCTTGCCTTCCATGTGAAGTATAAAAAATTATTTTTTATAGCTCAAGTCTATCTTGTCACTGAGGGGAAGACTAATTGAAAGTTTGAAGCAACAGTAAGGAGACCTGCAATTCTTGTTTTGGGAAGAAAACGTGACCACAGCTTTTTGTCTTCACTTATTTATGACCTGACAAACAAAGTGAAGTCAGAGCTCCTGCTCTCCTCAAATACTCTCAAGGAACACTAGCTCCTACCAGGACTATAAGTTATTGTCATTTCGCTTACTGTAGAGAGCCAGCTGAGAAGAAAATCCTTTCTGCCCTCTCTGCCCAATTTATATGCTTTAAGAACAGTGAGGTAGATATATTTTTACCTTGGCTAAATGGCACATTTTTTATTAAATACATAGTGATGAAAAATAAGCAAAGAGATAGGTCATCTATTCAAAATGCAGGTAAAAATGGCTAAGTCATTACCACCCATATCTTGGAGCACTGTAATTACAGGTAATATTTTATTTTCCTTGTTTTAGTTGGGAGGGGGGTATTTTTTCCTGAAATTTCTACAATGAACATATACTGCTTGTAAGAAAAATAAGTGCTTTCACTAACATTGAACAAGTGTTCAAAGTCTTCCTGAGAAAAGAATTTGACTTATACATGATTTCCAGCACCTGTGAGCCTGGTAAGAACCACACCCCCAGAACAAACACTGACAGTCATTAATGCAGCTCTGCCTTACTGACTGGTCCAGCCTACTATAGCAACAGAGCACTCCAAAGCTTTCCACTGGACGCTGAAGCCACCTTATGGCTTAGCCACAGTCCAGGGTAGAAGATGGGCTACACAACTCAAAAGTAAGACAATGCAGAGAAGCCGGGACTCTTGATTCTAATTTCAACCATTATGTAATTTTATCCTCATTGGCAAGTTATTTAATATCTATTTCTTGTTCCCTTCTTCTTCTCTCATTTATTAAATAAGGGAAATAGATATTGAATTATTTCCAAAAAAAAACTGTGGAGGGAGGCAGCAGTAACAGAGAGCCAACCATGACAAAATATGGGGTGGTAGTTGCTATTCTCACTTATATAGTATGAGACTTTTGACCTCCCCTGGCTACTATAGGGTTGAATCAATGGTCATATCAAATGATCTGTTGGCTTTGGCTCAGGGAAGGGAAAAGAGAAAGGAAAAATACAATAGCTGTAGTCACATTTATGTCACTGGTATTTGGGGGGAAATTTTTTAAAAACTTAGAAATTAAATACAGAAGCAAGTAAGCATTTAATTTTTACCAACATAATTTTTACCCATCTGACTTAAAGTGAGATTCTGAGGGCATTATATCTTTTTGTTGTGTTCCATATGGCTGGCAAAATTTCCAGCTGTATAAAGAAAGAGTAAAGAAATACAGGTAGGGTTTATCTATGCAAAAATATATAAAATATAGAAACATAAAATAAAGCCCATAAAAAAAAACAGAATAAAACCTATGGATCATCTTGTCTGTCTTCACTACATAAAAAGAGTTATTCTTTCTCTTACTATTCATTATATATTATGACCACTCAACAACCGCTTCCTTAATCCCCTACTTCGTAACAGGAAATATACAAGTCTCCTGGGAGGCATCCATGAATAACACAGGGTTCCAGTTCTGAGAAGTCACTGCATTATTGGACAATTTGAGTTAATAAGACAGATTAAGTTGGATTTGGAAATAAATAAGAAGATACAATATCTAATACAATGTAAATTTTAGAAAGAAGAGAAACTACAGTACGGACTCCCACTTCCCAAGCCATGTTCTATGTATGTTAACAGAAGGGGGAAGGATTCCCAAGGTCTTTTAAGTTTGGATTAATCTGCACCACCCTTTTGAAGATTCAAAAGCACATGAGAATGGTAACCACTGTAACAACTCATACAGTAACAGGATTCCTAATGAACTCTATTTGCTAATAAAAGGTCTAGAATAACTGCTGTAGGATACAAAAAAGAAATATAATTCAGTATAAGCAGTAGAGCTGACAAACAAAACTATGAGCTCAACTAAGTTTAGAATCATCAATCAGCATGAGCCAACTGACAGGATTTTGTGATTTCTCTCCAGGAGTTCAAGACTACCTGGACATGTATGGCTGAAAGGCTGGAGATGCCGCATCATCAATATCCTTCATCCACTGTGAAAGAACCAGGTATTTACTGGAAAAGGTAAACATCGTTGAAAGTCAGTCTTCTTATAATGCAATACAAAAGAAAATACACCAATGCTGTTTTTATCTGCACCACAATTACAGTCAAAACTTCATCTGGCATACTCTCAACCAGAAATATCTACTAACATTTGATTAAACAGAATACCACATACTCTTTATTCACATGGCTGAGAAAGTGTTTACAATATTTTATATCCAAATCCTTGAAACTTGAGTGGCAAAGCTCAAATATCTCTTTGTGGCTCAAATTCCCATTGTGGGAGGACCTGAGAGAGTCTAACATGAAAATACTACATTGGAGTTTATTCTATAATACAACAACAGAGATCCATGGCTGTATGCAAAAAGGACTGGTAAGATCTGGTGGCACTTAGAAGTACCTAGAACAGTGCCCGACGTATGAATACCTATTGAGTGAATGAATAAATAAAAATGTGAAGTTTTTATTTAATACAAGATTAAATGAAACCTGAATACTGTGCCAGATAGTTCTACTGCAAGAAGCTGCAAAACAGCAAAGTCTGAACACAAATGATCTATGTATCTTGCCCAGGATGCATATATGAAAGACTTGTGACTGAGAACTAAACTCTTATTGAAGACAATGCCCCTGATTAAAGTGTGACTTTTGCAAAATCTCACAAAAACGCCTCTAATACTATACACTGCATTAATATATACAAGTAGAAATGTGTTTTTACTTACTTTTTCTGAAATCAAAGCATCTATAATATTAAGGAACAGATATATTCCATTTTACTAGCCCAAAAGAGCATGTTTGTTGGATATCAGCAACAACATTATAGAAAAAAAATCAGAAAAAATCAGCTACTGGTCCAGGGATCTAACTACAATTTTCCATTCAATATCAAATAACTGTTAAATAAAGCTATTTATGAGTAATGATGATCTTATGTTGCTAAACTTTAGGATTTAAAATAAATTTTACAACAGATAACTATGAATCACTGTGCCAAATTTTTGACTTCTGTTCTTTTTTAACAAGAAATGTAAACCCAAATGGTTTCAAATGTGAAAGAGTGCTAATTAAGTAGCAATTATGTATACAGTGACTTTGTCTTCAGAATCAAAACATGCGTCTGAGGAATGGTAGTATAAATGGAATGAGAACTGACCTGTGAAAGAGACTTGAGTTTTAATCCCAGCTCTGCTACTAATTAGCTGTTTAACCTCCAGTCTTTGTTTTTTTTTTTTTGTTTTTTTTTAAGAGGGAGTCTCACACTGTTGCCCAGGCTGGAGTGCAGTGGCATGATCTCAGCTCACTGCAGCCTCCGCCTGATGGGTTCAAGCTGTTCTCCTGCCTCTGCCTCCCGAGTAGCTGGGATTACAAGTGCCCACCACCACACCCTGTTAATTTTTGTAGTTTTAGTAGAGATGGAGTCTCTACTATTTAGTAGAGACATGGAGACATGTTGGCCAGGCTGGTCTCCAATTCCTGGCCTCAAGGGATCCGCCTGCCTCGGCCTCCCAAAGTGCTGGGATTACAGAGTGGGAGCCACTGTGCCCAGCCTGGCCTCATTTTTATACCTGCAAAAGAAGGCTGACGGACTAGATCAGTGGTCTCTTTCAGAAGGTTGGGAGGGAGCACAGATCACTAGAGAATCTGAAAAAGAGCAACAGATGTTCCCCTCCAAATATGCACAAAATTATGTAGAGTATTTCAAAGTTTAGGATCTCTGTTTTCTACTCATTTATTTAGGTTAAGGACATCCTTGTAGATCTCCCCATAGATCCTCAAACTCTAAAATATTTAGATTCTAAGTAAGTCAAAAGCAGCCAAAATATATATACTTGTAATCAAAATGCATGGTGAAAACCTAGGCTTTTGATTCAAGTTATTTCTTCCTTTGGTTTATAATAAAGACATTTGAGGATGGTTTTTAAAGAATTTATTGTATTTAAAAATGTGTATTTTTGTATATTTCAAGTCATTGAGAGGTAACTGGAATACTTATACAAGCAGCTATATACTCAGGAGCAAACGTATGTATCCAAGCTCAAAGAGACTATATTATTATCCATTCTTGAGAATAGGAGACTAAATATAGTCCACATAATATGGACATCAAATCATAAAACAAGACTAATTCTAGAAGAGGTTTTTAATGGGAATTAAAGGGGGAAATTTGAGAAATACTGGCGTAATACATATAATTCAATGACTGATTATTGCCCTATTTCATCATAAAGCTAAAATAACATACATATTAAATGCAGACAAAAACACAGTACTTCAGTATCATCAGATACTAGTCAAAAAATATATGGAGCCAGGTGCAGTGGCTCACACCTGTAATCCCAGAACTTTGGGAGGCCAAGGAGGATGGATCATCTGAGGTCAGAAGTTCAAGACCAACTTGATCAACATGGTGAAACCCGGTCTCTACTAAAAATAAAAAAAAATTAGCTGGGCGTGGTGGCAGGCGCCTGTAACCCCAGCTACTTGGGAGGCTGAGGCAGAATTGCTTGAATCCAGGAGGCGAAGGTTGCAGTGAGCCGAGATCACACCACTGTACTCAAGCCTGCAAAAATCCATCTCAAAAAAAAAAAAAAAAAAAAAAAAAGATACGGGGCCACTTATTTAGTCAATCACAATTGTTATATTTACAAAAGCTACTTTAATTGCCTAAAATATAAATATATTGGATATGCAGTCAAGGAAAATTCCACAATAAAAACAAAAACAGAATAAAATGAAAATTGCCTGAGAACTGAATTGTATGGCTAGTTTTCAGGCTCCAGAATTTTTGAGGAAAAGAAAAATGGCCATAAATGTATAAATCAAACACATTAGCTCATCAAATGTTTCATAATTCAGACTAATTTTTTTGGCACAGTACGAACCCTGCTACTTGAGGTTAAAATGAACTTCCTTCTTTTCTCTAAGGTAGACAGGTAGTTAGGAATTGGAAAAGGTTTAATCTTCAACAGAAATTTATTTTCCGGCTTCAGAAACCTGTAAATGTTAGTATTGTAAAATATGATAGAAGAAAAGACACAATAAATGACAGCTACAGCTGTATCTTCCTGGTCTAACTGATTCTCTTTCATTTCTCTCTCCTAACATTTATTCTTTCAAATTCTTCCCACACTTTCAACCTCTACTGAACACATTTGTACTTTGCCTCTTTCCCTTATCCTTCACTCTGCTATCAAAGTTACCTTTATATACATAGACACAGCAGGAGAAATTCCTTTGAAAGGCTAAGAGAATCGTTTCTTTTGGCAGCTGTATTCCCCAGCAACTGCAAACTCTACCTGGACCACTTATAAACTAGCTGGGGACATCTGTAGTTACTCTAAGAATAAGGTTTTTGTTTTCTTTTTTTTTCCTTTGGGGGCAGTTCTGCAGATCTATTAAGAGGACAGGTCTACATTTACGTATTTTTTTTACATATCAAAATTCAGCATTTTGTTAACCAAGAAAGTAAAAATTCTAGCCAGACTAGAGAAGTATTAGCCTTAAAATATTTTCTTAAAAACTAAGAAATCCCACTTAATTCCCTTTGATGATTCTCCTAATTTTGTTTCTGTTTTTTTCTAAATAAATATATGAAAATTATATTCATATTCTTTTTAGAAGGCCTCCAATATATAAAATCTTTCTGCCAAACTGAACTCTCCTGGTGTAACAGTCACAGCCCTACTAATAATATAATTTTAAGGGAGAAGATCAGAAATGAAAGATTGATACCTTAAGGGAAGACCATGCTGGCATTATCAGATTAAATGAGAATCTGATTTTCAAGATCGTGATTTTACAGACAGTAGTACAAAATAGGCAAAACTTCAGCTCTCAATAATTCTAAAGAATAAAAGGTTCAGCCTGAGTAACTGAGAGAAGGTTTATTCTTGAAACTAGCATTTTCATTTCACCAGGTGATGAAAGTCTTTTGAAAATGTATCAACACTTCCCTAGCTTCCTAAATAGTATCAGGGGAAAAAAATCTAACTTAGCACTTGCTTAAATGACACAAAGTTATCATCATGAACAAATTTACTGCACTAGGTCCTAACAGTAGTGCCCTCACAGCCTCACTAAGCTGGGTGACCAGTCCTTTAGCTAGAGATATCTGCGCTGTCCTGCTGGCCAAGTGCTCGGTCTGCTCTCTCGCTCCCCTTAGAAGTCAGGTGCCCCTTATCATTGCTGACATCTTACTTAATAGATGCATCCCTCTGGTTCTTCTAAAATGCTGATTTAAATCTTCTAGGAGTTTGGAAACTAGATAACCATTGTTTTTAGAGTTTTGTATGAGTAAGAGTAAATGAGGTCTGAGTACAGGTCCGAGATATTCTTCTGAGTTAAGGCTTATGCTTCAGTGCGGGGATATTGGTGAATTTTGCTTGGAAGCTTCACAGGCCCTTCCTTTGGCCTTGTTTCATTGTTCTCAACTGTACCCCAGATAGAAAATAATCATTAGAGAAAATGAATAGACTTTTTCAAGTTTCCACAAAAGTGCGGTGAACTTGAAAAAAAAATTCTAAAATTACTTCTCATTAATAGAAATATATGATGTGGTAACATCTTTAATTACTACTGCTAATATTAACAAGGAAGAAAACTAAGTTTTTTACAAATGACTTTTCTCTCAAAAATAAAATGACTTTGAGGATAAACTATTTAAATCTAACACACAAAAGCTATTTTTTTTTTCCACAAGACAAATACCTATTTGGAAAAAAAAAAAAAAAAAAAAAAAAAGACATACCCAGATCTTGGTTTCTAAATACTACTGCCCAAGAAAAGGAACCAAAGCTCCTTGAAGGAATGCCTGATTCTAGGACTGGGACCAAGAATATACAAGATGAACCTGGAGAATGTGATAGTGCCAGAAAGGAGGTGCTTTAAAAAAACTTGGCCAGACGCAGTGGCTCACGCCTATAATCCCAGCACTTTGGGAGGTTAAGGTAGGTGGATCATTTGAGGTTGGGAGTTGAGACCAGCCTGACCAACATGGTGAAACCCCAACTCTACTAAAAATGCAAAAAAATTAGCTGGGCATGGTGATGCATGCCTATAGTCCCAACTACTCAGGAGGCTGAGACAGGAGAATCACTTGAACCTGGGAGGCAGAGGTTGCAGTGAGCTGAGATCGTGCCACTGCATTCTGGCTTGGGCAATAGAGCACGACTCCATCTCAAAAAAACAAAACAAAACAAAAAGTGAAAGAAACTTAGGGATGGGCACAGTGGCTCATACCTGCAATCCGAGCATTTGGAAGGTTGAGGCAGGAAGATCACTTGAGCCCTGGAGTTCGAGACCAGCCTGGGAAACATAAGGAGACTCCATCTCTACAAAAAATTTAAAAATTAGTTGGGTGTGCCGGCATGTGCCTGTGGTCCCAGCTACTCAGGAGGGTGAGGCAGGAGGATTGCTTGAGCCTAGGATATCGAGGCTGTAGTAGGCCATAACTGTGCCACTGAATTCCAGCCTAGGCAAGAGTGAAGACTCATCTCCAAAAACAAACAAACAAACAAAAACAGGCAGAGAATGCTCCCAATCTGAAAGAGCCGCCAAAGATCAGGCTGCAAGTATTTGAGCAACAAAATCAATAATGACACTATCAGATTATAACTCAAAGAATAAGTATTTATGAGACCATACTGATATAAAATATTGAATAAATAAAAATAAATGAGGAAAGGGATACATCTTCCTTACAGAAGAATTTCAATTAATAATTGTAGAAGGAATTAGGGAAATAAAAATCATCATTAGAACACCATAGTAATAATTGCTGATGAATGAGAAGATTCACTGATAAATGATAAAATTAGTGGGTGAAGCTTCAAAGAAAAACAGAATATTTGCATAGACCCAAAGTATCTTCCCCCAAAATATTTATTAATAACTGTGGTGATTTTAGCATATATACACAAATTATTTGATACTTGTCCTCCTGTAAGTGGAGTTTAATCTCTCCTCCCAGAGTGTGAACTGGACTTCAGCGGCGACTCCCTTCTAAAGGAAAAAAAAAAGCATGCTTATTTTTGAAAAATACTGGGAGAGTAAAAGTTGCTATGTGTGGTGGCTTACACCTGCAATCCCAGCACTTTGGAAGGTCAAGGCAAGTGGGATGCTTGAGCCCGGGAGTTTGAGATCAGCCTGGACAACATGGCAAAACCCCATCTCTACAAAAAAATAAAAAAAATAGCTAGGCATGGTGGCACATGCCTTTAGTCCCAGCTACTTTGGAGGCTGAGGTGGAGGATCGCTTGAGCCCAGGAGGTCAAGCCTGCAGTGGCCAAGATCACACCATTGTAACCCAGCCTAGGTGACAGAGTAAGGCCCTGTAGGGAAAAAAAAAAGAGACAGAGTGGGTGTAAAGTGTTCTCACCACAAAACACAAAAGTGATAATTGTATGAGGTAATATATATGTTAAGTAGCTAGATTTAGTCATTCCACAATGTATATATACTTCAAAATACCATGTTGTACATGGTAAAATACGTATAACTTTATGTCAATTAAAAACAATAAGCTAAAAAAAAGGAAAAAGACAAAAGCATGAAAAAAACAGTAATTTTAAAATGAAGAAACTTGGCAGATATCATCTTAAATGAGCCAGTGATCAAGGTTTACATAACCAATAATACATCATGTTGTTATCATGTACTTTCCTGCTACAATCCAATGTGAAGTACACGCCATCACTTCTGTGGTTTTCTTGCAAAAAAGTGCACAATCTCAATCTAATCATAAGAAAAGCAATAGACAAATCAACTTAAGGGTCATTCTACAAAGCATCTAACCAATGCACTTCAAAAGTGTCAAGGTCATAAAAGACAAGGAAAGACAGATAAGTTGTTGCAAACTAGAGAAAACTAAGGAAACATGGTAAGTAAATACAGTATGGTATACTGGACTAAATCCTCTAAGAGAAAAAAGATATTAGTGAAAACGCTGGCAAAATCTGAATAAAGTCTGTAGTTTCCTTAATAGTATTGTACCAATGTTATTTCTTAGTTTTGATGAAAGTACCAAGGCAATGGTAATGTAAGACATTAACATTAGGAGAGGTTGGGTAAACAGTATAAGGCAACTCTCTGTATTACTTTGCAACTGTTCTATAAATGTGAAATTATTTCAAAATAAAAAGTTTAGAAAAAGAGACAATCTGATATGGTTACTTAGTTGTAGCAGAAAGGTCATAAATATTTAAGGCACAAACATCTGCAGGGTCACTTAAGGTATATTCCTAATATTTTAATTTAATGATTAAAAGGATTTTTTCATACCAGGAGAACAGCCAGGAGGACCCTGGAGAAATACTTGCAAACATGCACCAAGAGACATGCAAAATAATGTCCATGGCGTCTTTGTAATAAAAAGCTGGTAACCCAAATATCCACCAGCAGGAGATTCAATAAGCTGTAATATATTCATATAGTAGAATATTATACATCTATGAATAGGAATGAACTATAAATACAACCTTTTGATTAATCTCAGAATGTAGTATTTTAAAGGGGAAAAATTAGGGGAAAAAAGCAACAAGTTACAGTATATAAAGGAATAGGACACTCAGTGGGAAATTATTTTCTTTAAAAAGTTAAGAAAATGATTGACAGAAAGCTCAGGATAATTTCTGCAATGAGTGGGAAATTGGAAATGAAGTAAAGGTATCTGAGAGGGGTACACAAAGGGCTCCAAGAGTACCAGTAACCTTCCATTGTTAAGGTTGCATAGTGGGTACTAAGTGTTCCTTGTATTTTTTTTTGCTTTATAATGCATACATATTTAAACATTCTTTAATATATGTATTACATATATATTTTTGACTATTAAAAGGGTAAGGGAAGAAGTTCACCTTTTACATATAACACATTCTGCCAAATAAACAATTTATTGAGTGCTAAAACTTTTCTCATCTCCGTAAATTCCAAACTTAAAAGGTTACATTCATTTTTCTTGAATGAATCTAGAAAATAGCAATTTCTAAAAACCAATGCAGAAAGCAGTAACACCCATTCCGAATCTACAGGGTAAAGCAAGCTTAACTAATTTATGAAGTCTAATGAGAAATCTGCCTTCTCCATTTAAAGGAAAGAACCTTTCCTCTATCTTTATTGCCATTCTAGGGTAAAGCACTTTCCCTCCACAAAAACAAGAAGTTTGTCTATGCTGGGAAAGATAAAAAAGAGAAACCCATTTGAGCTGCCTCAAATAATCGTGAATACTCTTGCCTCCCTTGCAGCCAGACCAATGTTAACTTGGCACTCCAAGTAAAAACGTCTTCAGATTTTGAAGTGTTTTATACATCTGTTTTCAAAAGCCCCAAGTTATTCATAAAAAGCCCTCCAAATTTAGAAACTTTTAAACAACATTTAACTTTTAAATAATATACTTAAAGAGAATAATTTAAAGCACAATTTGAATTTTTTAAAAAATTAAAATTCTGTCCACCTAAACTACTCTGACATTGGTACCCTGACTTCCTGAATCTAACTAAAACATTCCTGCCATGATGCCAGCTTCCTAGCCAGGCTTTCTGAAAGGACTAAGGAAGCTCAAGTTCCCCTAGCCGAACAGGAGCCAAAATATGAACCACTGCCTCTTCTGTGCAGTTGTACACAGAATAAACTGCTCATAAATCAAAGCCGTCTTTATTGATCACAGTGACAACAACCACGCTAGCCAGATGGTCAGTCTTCAGGGGTCAGGACATACTTTTAAGGTAAAAGGAGCTTCAAACTATAGACCCTGGAAACAGACTTCTTGGAACCACATTATCCTTAAATAAATAAACCTCAATTTAATGAAGTAAAATTACAGATAGTCCTAAGTAGTCAAGTCAAATACTTGACTACTCAAGTGTTCCCAAAATGACCATGGCAAATGTTCCTGGGGTTCATCTTCTCTATGTTCATCTATTTATTTCTCCATTGAGTGCGGGATTATCTCTGCCACAAGCTTTACCTTCATAAATCATTTTGTTTATTAGTTTATGAGGGTAAGGGTAGTATTTGCTTTGTATACTACTTACTCATTTGGAGTCCTGTAAATATTTAGTAACAACAATACTAATCTTGATTATGTAGATCAAGCATTCATAGTACAGCGAAGTAGAATCATAAATTCACCACCAGGAAGTGATTTGAAAAATATCCCCACCAGTGGCTATCCTATCAGAAGGCTTATCAACCCACTCTAGGAAAAATGTGGCAATTCAATGAAGTGTATACTTTTTAGTGGTCCCTTACTTGGCCTAGCAATTATTTATTTTTAAACAAATCACATAAATGAGAAATCCTTTAAAGCAAGAGTCTCTGGAATGCATTCCCATCTGGTCCCAGCCCTTCCCTTTCCCAGCAGAATGAGAAGACTGATGAGTCACTAACCACCCACAGCCATCTATTTTTCACTGCCTTCAGCAGTACCCATTTCACGTGTGGGGCAAAGAAGAATTTGAACAAATCACCATTATTCTTCCCACCTTTCGTACTACTGCCAGATTGTTGGAGGAGAAAAATGAAGGGGAAAGATTATCCAAGAAGGGCAGAAAGAAAAGCAGGACAGAAAAAGTGGGCTGAGGATATTGAAAGGCCCAAGAGGCTCCTGGACTGTTACTGTATTGAATTTCAAAGAAGTGGCTGAGAGGTGGTGGCGGGGGTATATCAATTTGGAACACATAATTTTCCTAAAAAGGAATCTGTTCTTTCATTCCACTGAAATACTGCATTCAGCAGGGTCAGCCCAAAACTGCTCAACACCCCAGCCCATCTCTGTGTCTTTCTCGTGCAGCCGGCAGTGAGGTGACTGAATATTCACACGTTCAGTCATCCTTCCTTTTTAGCTACTGCCTGGTCACACCTGGAGATCAACTGGGAACAGGTGTTTCACTCAGACTGCCTTCCCATCTGCTTCACCCTGTTCCTCTCCTAAAGTACCCAACCTTACAAGGAGAGGGAAAGAGTATAAAGTGATGGAACGGGTGAGGGAAAGCGTATAAAGTGATGGAATGGGTGCCCCATAAAGCTTTGTACAGTCAGTCTTAGAGTATACTGTCAATCCCAGTTCTGCTGGGCACATAACTTCTGGAACTATGACAACAAAATCTCAGTAGAACTAAACTACTAAACACCTTTTGAGATGCAGACTGATACAATTTTACCAAAGAATTGTGAGGTGGTACATGTGGCCTTATTCAAACCTAGCTTGTTAACAACCAAATAAAAAAGTACTTCCAGGTGCAACAGAGTGTGTCTGCAATCTCAGCTATGCAGGAGGCTGAGGCAGGAAGACTGCTTGAGTCCAGGAGTTCAAGGACAGCCTGGACAACATGGTGAGACTCCATCCCTAAACAACAAATTTAAAAATATTAAAACTCTGGAAACAAATGTCAAAAACAATTGCGAAAAAAGTTTTATAAACCTAATAAAGAATGCTTCATTGCATACCTTTCAGTAACATTAAACATGAAAGTCAATGTGTGACCTCTGTAAGCAAAAAATTGGGCCTAGAACTCAAACAAAAATAAATGGTTTTCTCAGCTTCAGAGAAATAGAATGAGAAACCAATGTGACTATAAAACAGTGGGCATCCTACCGGTGTAGGCATTATTTTCTAAATTACTGCTCTGTTCTATTCTTAGGATGAACCCAGGACTATACAAAACACTTACCCCAAGTCAACATTCTTAGATGTAAATGCCCAGCAGGAATTGTATAGGATGGCCAAAAAGCTTCAAAGAGGGAAAGGAGATGCTCTGGTTACAAGGACTAAGAGGGCAATAGTGTTACCATTTTGTGAGGTTTGCCAGCAGGTTTCCCTTGCAGGCAGCATTACGACTAAAAATGTCAAAAGATCCTGTATACACCTACTACTCTCTCTATTCCTACTGCAACTGTGATTTTTTTTTTCAGACTACTTCAGTATTTCTAGTCAAGGCTAGTCTCAACTTCCACTCCCAACTATGGCCTTACCCTTTCTCTTCATTCCTAAAATATGCTTACTTTTGTCTTCTACACAGCAAATAAACCTTCTATCATATCCCCATATATTTACTGGTTCAGTGTGTTCAGTGTACTGTCCCTAAGTGCATCAGATCAGAACCAGTCTGTCTCTCTCAAGCTGAAAATCCTTTCAGAATGCCTAGCAACACCATTATCATCTACCCTCCCCAAAACAGAACATGTATATATTTATATATATTATCTCATTTACTGGAAAACCACAGTATTTGATAAAAAGAAAAATTAGGTTCCCTAAACACTCTAATGAAGTAACAGTTATTCAACAAATCAGTTACAGGGAAGAAAATGAAATAATGAACAAGAAAGAACTAATTTAATATAGGCCTATGTTCAATTGTATAGAACGTGATATTCTGAAAAGTGTTTTTTATGATCTCACTTGACCCACAAATCTACATCTATAAAGAAGAAAAGACATGGGTGACAAGAGTCATGCACTGTGTTAAGTGCTTTTCACATCTGAAAGTTTTACAACTCAATAAAATACATATTCTTTTCCCCCTTTTTACAGATAGGGGAAAATAGGAAATTCAGAGAGGCTGTGATACTAATGTCCTATGGCAACTGGCCCAATTGTCCCACAGAACTGATGTTTATGGTTTCTTCTGAATAAACATAGAAATTGACCCTCCCAGTCCTAAAACTTGAGAAAGTTAAAACTGTCTTATCTAAGCTCCTTTCTCAAGAAACCAACCATCAGGTCTCCCAGATAGACTCAAAGAAACTAAAACTTACCAGATACCACATCTAGATAATAAGACACCACACTCCTCACCCATCATGACTGCCTAACTGACCACCTGCTTCCTGTTGACCAACTCCCCTTCTTTACTCCTCCTATTTTAGGACACACAGTTGTATTTCTTCCCTGCTATATAAACCCTTAATTCTAGTCCATCAGGGAGATAGATTTGAGACTGATCTCCCACCTCCTTAGCTACAGCACCTGAGTCTTCTTCCCTGGCAATACTCATTGTCTCAGTGACTGGCTTTCTGTGTAGCTAGTAGCAAGACTCAGAACAAATCCCTAGCATTTCAGTAACAGATTTTGATTCCCTGACCTGGAACATCTTGCTTGCAGGTCAACTGCTAGAAGCCAGGAGAACTCTTAGAAGCCCTCCTAAAAAGTTGCCTGACCCTTTTTTGGCTAGAATAGAGTTTTGGTCTCTCTCTTTGGCCATGCTGCTGCATGACTGACTAGGAAAAACAGCCTTTGAAATTTGACATCTATGTTCAGATGGGCGAGTGTCTTTTGTGGGTACCAGCAGCTAGATCTGCTCCTCTCAATCTGGGAAATTCTGAAGGAATTTCTGTTTGCAGGTTGAACAAGCCCAACTGACTGAGGGGAAAGCAACCTTTCTGTTTCAGTTTGGACACTCTTGGGGCATTTTTGTTGCTACAGTAGTTGGATTGTGTTTTGACAATTATTTGTATGTGTGTTGATATAGTCATGGGAAATCAGAATTTGATAAACTGATTTTTTAAAATACTGTTTGACCCCAATATTCTTTGGAATCTGCCTAAGTTAGGTCTCTCCTAACTTCTCATTTTGCTGTTGAACAAGAAAGCGGGATGGAGTTCCATGTATCCAGATTTTTATGCTGCTGTTCTAAGCAGGGTTGTGCCTGGTTAGTACACGATGTTCTTCTGTGCTGTGTTTGGCCCCAGAATTATTTGGAGTCTGAGGGGATTTGGCCTTTAAAAAGCAAACAGCTATGGAAACTGCTTTACCCAAAATTTTGGTTTATAACCTTCACTGGATTACCTATCAGTGCAAACAAAGTTTAGCCATGTGAACGTGTGTGTGGACCAGTGAATTAGTATTCCTATCGCATGGCTAGGGTTCTGAAGTAAAAGCTACTGGATGTGTGTGTGTGTGTGTGTGTGTGTGTGTACATGTTTAGAAAGTTTATGTGTATGTACATTTATATGTTTTGTGTACCAAACTGGCTTATAAATAAAAGAGCACTCATAAATTAAGTAAATATGTGCAAGCACCTTCCAAGTTCATGTGACTTAAGTAAATCTTTAATAAATGAGCTGGCTTTAAAATTTTTCTAAGATAAAAACAGAAACATCTTCAGAATTGTCAGTATACATTTTTTTCTGGGTTTTATATTTGTCTCTGCTAGATATTTTGAGGTGCTGGGGTTTGGCACAGAAGGTTATAAAACTATAAACCCAGCCAAAACCAAAATGATCTTTGTGTGATTTTGTTGATAAATAAGATTAGTGTTGTGGGTTTAATGAAAATGTTTGAATCTTCTGAGTTACTGATGAAAATGCCCAATGTATTTAAAATTCTTAGGTGAACACCTGATATTCAAAGATTATAAAATAATTAGCAAGGAACTGATGACTAGCTTTGTCTAATCCCTCAGTTTTCAGAAGTAGTCTAGATAAACTGTTTTTAAAAATGAAGGAACTGAGTACATGTAAATGTGATAAATGTTTGCATTGCTTTGTTTCACACTACATTTGCTATTCTGCATAGATAGTACTAGCACTAAAGTACTTACTGGTCATGTGCTTTCAGTGCATGTCTTCACTGCACAAAATGTATAGTGGTATTGGTGGATTTAAAGACATTAATTTGCATGCCAGGAACAAAATACCCATCATATGTGTTTCTGGGTTCTGGGTAACACTTTCACCCCCAAGGTAAAGTTTTTCTACCTTGAGTATGAGAAAAATTTGGGGTTCATTTTGTTTATTTACTTTTGTTTTTAATTTACTTGCTGTTTGTTCTTTGGGTTTTACTTACACATACACACATGTATGAAACCAATGATTTTTTTAGTTTCTAATGGAAGGATTGTATTGAGTTCTATGAATAGTCATTTTCTTTCCTCTGTATTTCCAACAATTTGTCATTTGCTCTCAAACTAGTGTAGTTGTACTTACCATTATCAAAATTAAGTAACATTCCCTTGGATTAAGTAGCAATAAAAATGTGAGACTTTCCATTTTCCAATGATTTTTGATCCCAAAGCTTTTATCACTGTTGGGCCTTCAAGTGTATACTTTATAACAAAATATATACAGACGTTGCACTGATTTGAGGATTCTAATAGTGAAAGCTACCTAATCAGTTGTCAGTACTGTATCTAGAAGCCAATCCTGGAAATGCCTGATGATGCCTTTTTAAAACAGCTGAAAAGAAATTATTGTGTGCTTGTTCTCACTTTGTCCTTGTTTTGTTGTATAGTTCACTTATCTTCATACTGAATTTCTAAGACTGATATTTGCATTTAACATTTTTTTTAATGACAGAGAGGAAAGTTAATTGTCTAACCTTGATAAATTTGGCACAGGACCTATCACATTTTTGACATTTTTGGTCACAATTCTGTCACTAGAATGCTAGCAATTAGACATATGCAATGAGTACTGCATAAACTATTTTAATACAGTGGTTTGAAATGCTGCAGGCAGCAACTACTAGACACTAAATCACAGTGTTTTAATTTGTGACATGTTAGAATGATAGGGCTTTCTGCAATATAAATGTCCTATTAACTAATCCTTGTGCTGTTAAGTTACAGGGCTTTGACTTGCGGATCTGAAAAAGGCACCCACTCCTGCTAAATCTTGAACAACGACACTACTCAAAGCTTCATCTTCAAACCTGGAAGTGGTACACAAAATGTACTGCTCTTGTAAGACACAGGGCCAAAAAAAGGAAGGCTATTCAATCCCTCTAGGCCCAGGGACTATCACAGAAGAGGTGGGTACTTCAAATTGTAAGGGCTGATTCTGAGGGACAAGATTTAGTTCAGAGTTTTTCTATAAATTAAACATTAATATCAAAAACACACTGATACAAGGCCAATATCTAGGCCCCTATGTCAGAATAACAGGATTTTCTTGGAGCACTGATCTGCTCTTTAACAGAAAATTATAAAATATTATAAAAGGTTTATGAAATTCTTACCTTATAGTCAAACTGATTAAAATTAAATTTGTTTATAATGTTCCATTAAAATTAACTTTAAAATTAATAATTACCATGTGAAGGTAAAATTTGGTTTTCTCTTTCAAATAAAATTTTTGTGTAATGTTGATAAGAGATAATAAAAGATTTTTGTTTACTTTTCAAGTAAACTGTAGGAAGAAAAAGTAGGGAGGAGTGGCCAGATGTGGTTGGCTTAATGCTGTCTTTATTAGGTCTTACTGTTTGAGAAACTGAGTCAACTACCTATCAAAGAATAAATATTTTTATCATTTTAGCTAAATCAATGAATATTTCATAGACATCTATGATCCTATTTTGTGATACCAAGTGTAAACCTCTGACATTTGACAAACTTTCCAAAAGCAAAATTTCAAGTTCAAAATTCAGTCTTTTTGATCTCAAACTAACTTTTTCAGGATATTAGGTCCCCTGAACTTCAAGAGAACTGTATTAGGCTTATCTGTTATGTTAGAATTATACAGGATGCACTGTCAAATATGAAGTGGTATTTAACTTTCTTTGAGTTGTATTTATATAGGTGTGTTGTTAGTATGTATTCCAGAACTGTATGAGATTCCTGATGTCTTAATTTAGGTTGTTATGATTATGATTATTATGTTAAATTGTTGTATGCCACAGAGATAACCAAATTTCCTTGTCAACTGTGTGTTTATGGCTTTCCTAGGGCCTTTCTCATCCACAACTGTTATTTTGGTCTGATTTTTCTCAAAAAGTGGCTTATAATCGGCCACATTCCAGTGCTTACTTCTTTGGAAGAGTTCATGACAAAAGACTCTTGAATATAGGTATCTGATAACTTTGGAGAGTGTGCCATTGGACTAGAGAGAAAACTTACAAGACACTAAGTGAAAGGCTGGTGTGTTCATAAAGATTGCTAACTTAGTATGAAGCAGAGTAGGAGCTGATTGCAAGGACTGAACTAATGGAAGACTGAAATAATTTTTCATGTGTTTTGTTTGTTGGAAACACTGCTGATTCTTCAGAGTCTGGGGAACCTTTTTTCTCTTGAGCTCTTTATAGCTTTAAACAATGGAGTAGAGTATACTCTTGTAAATAGAATTTAAAGCACATTTCTCTCTCTCTGCCTAATTTCTCCAGAATTCATAAACTATTTGTGAATATTCTTAATTCACTCTAATGTGATGTTTGCATAAGTTCAATGAGAATCTGCTTTCTTTTATAATGGAACACAGCTAGACAAACTGGTTATTTTCCTAGGGCTTTGACTGAAATGGCCTTGTGATAGGTTCCAGCAAAGCCAACTTAAGAGAACCTATATAGACAATGATTCTTGCTATACTTTGCATGAGTAATCAAGCTAAGTATATGGGACTGAAGCTTATTTTGCAGGTAGGTTGGTCCTGCTGTGATTTGTCTTTGGTGGAAGTGAGGGGCTGGAGAGAGAAAGATTATACTTCAGAAGAAAGCTATGTATTAAACTTTGATTACTCATCCACGGTACAGAGCTGCCCAAAACACCCCTCCTCAGCATGAAGCAGTCAGAAAGACTGACAGGCAGATTCCCTATGAATGAAGAATTGATCAATAAAAAAGGTAGGACTGAAATTGGCCCAATTATCCCACAGAACTGATGTTTACAGTTTCTTTTGAATAAACACATAAATTAACCTTCTCACAGTCTTAGAATTTGAAAAAGTTAAAATTTTCTTATCTTGAGTTCCTTTCTCAAGAAACCAACCATCAGACCTCCCAAATAGACTCAGGGAACTGAAACGTACCAGATCACCACAACTGAACAATGAGACACCAGACCCCTCACACATCATGATTGGCTAACTGACCACCTGCTTTCTGTTGACCAACTCCCTTCCTTATCCCTCTCTAAAGCCTATTTTCCCACACATGGTTACATTTCTTCTCTGCTACATAAACTCCTAATTTTACTCCATCAGAAAGGTGGACTTGAGACTGATTCCTATCTCTTCAGTAGCAGCACCCAAATAAAGTCTTCTTCCCTGGCAATACTTACTGTCTCAGTGATTGGCTTTCCATGTGGCCAGCAGCAGCACCCAGACCAAACACTACTAAGTGGCAGTTCATCTGACTCTGCTATACCATGTTGCCTCTAACTCAGTTAAAGACATAAGTTCTCTAAACCAAAACTGCAGTAAATGTAAGAAGGCTAAAGTATGATATATTCAAACCATGGGCATACAGAAACTGAGTCTCAACTACATGAATAAGCCTGGGCAGTCAGAGAACCTGACCCTTGTACACTCCATATCCCTACATGGCCCTAGGCTATGAGATGAGCTGCATGACCTTGGCAAGTCATTTAACCTATTAAGACTTCGTTTCCTACATATAGGAATGTAGGAGGCAGACTAGATAATTTTTAAGGTTAGGTCCACCACTATTTTATTTCTCTGTGATAGTAATATTCAAATGTATAGATTTATTTTTTACAATTGTGCATAATATATGGGGGAGGGGGGTTGAAAATCACCACCCTATAAGGCAAGGACTAAGCTTATTAAGCTTCTCCTTATAGTTCCTAAACACAGATGATTTGTATTTAAAGCATTTAATAAGTAGCTCTAAAGGCAGGAAGATGAACTGGCTGGAGTCTAACCATAAAGTTATCTTCACATCCAGGACAGGCTCAAGTTGAGTCTGCCTAATTACCAAACCCTGGCTGAGAGAAAAAAGGAAAAGCTATCTATCAACTTCAAACTTCAACTCACGGCCTATATTGCCATGAGATTTTAATTTTTATTCACAATATAATCTCACAGAGATTATCTCTAATCTATATGAACAACATAAACCTCTCAGCTCTTGCAATTTCTTCTGCCAAATATGCCCCTTCTCCTCTCTCTGTAAGTCCCTAGTCACCCGTATGATCTATTTTAAATCTATTTCACAACACAGTGAAAGACCACTGTTACCTAGAACCTCACCAGCCCCACACACAAAGTATTTGTTCTCTCTTTTGTGGACCAAAGTACTTTCTGCAGATTGCTATTATAGCCCTTAGGACACAACACTATAGTGAATTGTTTATATGCCTGTCTGTTCCAGTGGACTATAAGCTGTTTTATTCATCTTTGTATCCCCAGTACCTACCAGGACCAGGCACATGGCTGGCACGCATTAAATGTTCACTGAATTGGTTGAATAGAACAGAAAATTTCCCTTTCACTCAACCAACATAGCTTAGGGCCTAACCGCCCCAAACATTCAAACATTCATGCTCTAACATGTCTTGAATAGCAAAAGGAAACTCCAAGCACCCAGTAAATTCAGTTCTCACAAAGACCTGTGGGGAAAAGGTATTTTTAAAAGCAAGGTTTTTTTAACCCTTCATATTTCTTATGAATTTGGAGGCCAAGAAGTAAGTTAAATGTCCCTGGTATCTTTAATGCTCTGCTAATTATTCTAATATTCATGACATTCTTTCTCCTGTCTGGGAAGGTAAGAGAGGTTGATTATGTGAAATATCCACTAACTCTTTTTAACTACTCTCCTATTATGTGGAGAGTTAGCACTTCACCCTTAGGTTCAACCGTATCTTTATATATATGTGTGTGTGTGTCTTTGTGTGTGTGTGTGTGTATATACACACACACACACACATACATACACCAATGAATAGCACTAAGAGGCTGCCATTTTTCTTTTTCACACAAAATTTGAAAAGAGATCTGGGCTGTATGCCAGAGTTGTCAATTTTTCAAACAAGATTACCCTACCAAATCAGTCATCTTTCTTCTTCCATTAGGAAAGAGATTAAAATAGAGTTACACTTCAAAATGTGAGCTTAACATTTTAAAACCACTAAGCTTTTTGTACACTTAATATACTCTAGCTTTTTTTTCCCCACCATTTCTACATAGCACTAAACAAAACTGTGGCATAGTTTCCAGTCTCAAAGATCTTTCCCATATTCCCATACTTCCTGATATGTCAAAGACTATTCCAATCACCACAGTAAAATCATGATTTGTAAGTCATGATTTGGCATTTCAAGCATATTCCTGGCCATCCAGATTAGGTAGAAAGGGCACTTGAACTTCATGTTAGCAACATATAACCATTCCTACTTTATTCTCAATAGAAAACCAAATTCCAGATAAAATAGATAACTTTAAAAATCACTAATGTTAAAAAATCTTTCAAAAGTCTTTTAAAATTAGATAATCACTTGTCTAGTAAACTTAAAGCTACGTATATTCTCTATGATCCAACTATTCCATTCCTAGGTATATATTCCTAGTGTGTGCATAAATATACCAAGACAAATAATCAAGAACACTCTTAAGATCATTGTTAATGATAGCCAAAAAATTGGAAGCAACACTAATGTCCACCAAAAGTAGGACAAATAAAATTATGCTACAAATATAAAATAAATTAGTCTATAGTAATGATGATGCTTCAAGCGACACAGATGAACCACAGAATTTGAATAAAAGAAGCAAACATAAAAATACACAAAGTATAACCCCGTAACTATCTGTTCAACTGTTGACATATGTTTTATGCACTGTTCTACATGTACTTTATATTTCACAATTAAAAAGCAGACTTTTAGCTTTAAAACCCTAATCCTGCACATAAAATATTTCAGTTATAAGCATTTATAAGTCTGTCATTCCACCAGACTACAAACTGCTTGAGGGTGTAGATTGATTTTATTCATTTTTGGCTCCCAGAACATCATGGTACACAGCAGATGCTCACCAGATACTGACTGGATAGACGGGATTAATGAATATGGACACAGGGAAATCTCAAATGGCGGGAACCTCCACATGAAGCAGAAGAATAAAAGTCTTTTGCCTTTTCCCATATATAAGCAAAGGTTAGTTTTTAAAAGTCAGCCTGAAATTTCATCTACCTAAATACATTATCAAATGCCTGTTTCTGATGAATTGCTCCATTTGGACAAAGGATAGTTTTAATAGGAATTTTCTCAAAAGTGCAAGATATTCCTGAGCTCAGTTCAGTCAACAAATTCTGCTTTTCCCTTTTGCAATATAGCTGCCAGACTCCTGGTTGTCTAACTGTATTAATAATTCCTTAATTTAAATACAAAAACACATGCACAACCATCTTTGTGAATTTACCCCCAAGAGTTATAAAATGTTTCTCCATTAAAAAGCACATCTCAGCACATCCTGCTGTTCTTGGAGTTGGAATGCTTTCCTCCTCGCAGTACCCCATCAGTCTCCTATGGACCATAGGACTAAAATTAGCTATTCATTACATGTAAAGGACTGCTGGCTGGAGCAGAGCCCTGCAGAGAAAGCATACTATTTTACATGTCAATTTCAGCACCAAAGCATCTGCTACCTTACTAATACGTATATTTAATGTCTCTGCATAATATACAGAATTATATGCTGTTCATTGCCTGTTTGTTCTGATATTATGTGCTCTTAAAGTAACATTATTCTAAATTATTCTCTTTGAAGAACATGAGACTTTTTATTAGGTCTCTTCCCTGGTGTTGTCTGCAACAGAAGGCACAAATGAACAGCACACAGAATACTAAAAATCATGACTCAGAGTCAGATAACCAAATATAAGTTTCTGACCTGCAATTACTAATACAATTTACTTTATATTCTAGATTCCTTACTCCTGAATATAGTTTTACATTAGGTTGTCACGAGGTGGGGAGAAAAAGCAGAAGAGGTATTAAATTTTCAATAGCTGCTAGTAAATCCAGAATATTGGAATTGTTCTTTCACTGGGAAATCTGTACACTTATGTTAAATGTCACATTTCGAACGTAACTATCTTTTACCAGCAATTCATCCCATATTAAAGATGTAATTTTTTTCTGTACACTTTGACAATATCTGTTACTGAATGAGCTACTGAATGGGGAAAAGGGGTAGCTAAATAGGATGTATGATTAAAGAAATAATATGCTAAGCCAGCTTTAAGTTCATATATGATCCTTATAGTATATATTATAATTGCTTTTGTTCATGAACTTTCACACTAGCAGGAAAGTGACAATGTTAAATATTTAAGAACCACCCTGAATGGCAATATTAATCAAACCTAAGTGATACCAGATTAATAATAAAAGAAAATTAGAAATGCCATATTGACACAATAGTTTGAACTGCTTTACTACAGTTAGTAAGTTAATAACTATAGTTAGTACTGCTGCAATTAATGATATATAGATAAGATTATTCTAGCTTTATAAATCTACATTTGTTAGTGAACACTCCCTTACGGTTCTAAGATTCAACTAGTGTATTTTTTTTTTTTTTTGGATAAAGGGTCTGGCTCTGTCAACCAGGCTAGAGTGCAGTGGCATGATCACAGCTTACTGTAACCTCAACCTCCTGGGCTCAAGTGATCCTTCCACCTCAGCCTCTCAAGTAGCTGGGACCAAAGGCATACCCTACCATACTCAGCTAATTTTTGTAATTTTTGTAGCGACTGGGTTTTGCGATGTTGCCCAAGCTGGTCTTGAAGTCCTGAGCTCAAGTGATCTGCCTACCTCAGCTTCCCAAAGTGCTAGGATTATGAGCCACTGCACCTGACGTAGATTTTGTTTTTTTACACAGCCTAATGCTAACTATTGGCTTGCTGGTATAATGTAGATCAGTAGCAATCTCAGGTGCCCACAGTGAATGACTGGCACTGCATCACTGACTTGTACTCACACGTCCAAAACAGGAAATCTAAAAATGCAGTAATAAACTTTAAAAAGGTTAATCAATTTTCCTTTCAGATGTAGAAGTTTAGGTTCCACTATTCCAAGAAAACAAACCCACAAGTACGTGTTCATTGTCACCCACCCCACTTTACCTTTTACAAGCTCCCAAGGAATCCTTTGGCTGCTGAAGCAATCTTAGTGCCTCCACTTTCCCCTCCCTTATGTTGTAGAACCTTTTTTGCTTGGTTTTAGTGTGACTTTACACCAGCTAATTGGGAATGTGTAAACCTTCAAGCAGATGCTCATACTCTCAGTCAGAGGAGGCAGGAAGGGCAAGATCGAAGAATGGCTCTGGGTCAACAGGCAAAACACGTTAGATTATGGGCAGTAAAAATGACTGCAGGCCGACATGATTAAAATCATCTAGAATATTTTAGGCTGAAAATCATTATAACCTGGAAAGACAGACCAATTATGTTGCTTTCATATTGATGAAGACCTAGCTCTATTTCTGAGAAGCAAAAACCATCTTGCTCTACTTTCTGACACTTTATCACAGCTGCAGTTTTACATTTGTTATAAATTTAACATTTACCTTTCCACTAGAAGGTACACTTCTGAGGACCAGGGTCATACATTTGTCCCAGCATACTGCCTAATACTTAGTAATAACTCAATAAGTATTTGTTATAAAGACATGTGAGCATAAACGCTAGAAATAAGTAATCTCATACAAAAGCATGAAGTAGCCAGAACCTATCATCAGACCAGAAAAGCTGGTAGTGAATAGGACTTCCACAAATAAGTGAGTTCACAGTCTAATGTCAGGATCTGCAGGATATACAAGGTTTGTACAGTTAATGAACATAGTGACACCTACCTAGCAAAGATCTTAAGAAATAAACTAAAACACATCCAGGAGGAAAAACTAAGTTAAACTGAAAAAAATATTTTCCAACACTTTCAATCTGTAAAATTTAACACTAAAATTACTACTACTGTATTGTTTTAGTTAAACCACAGGCCAGCTGATGTCCAAGCTGCTACCAACATCTCATTTGGTGATAATCACTAATTTTTTTTTTTTTTGAGATGGAGTTTCACTCTTGTTGCCCAGGCTGGAGTGCGATGGCATGATCTCGGCTCACTTCAATCTCCGCCTCTAAGGTTCAAGCAATTCTCCTGCCTCAGCCTCCCAAATAACTGGGATTACCCGGCATGGATAACCACACCCGGCCAATTTTGTATTTTTAGTAGAGACAGGGTTTCTCCAAGTTGGCCAGGTCGGTCTCAAACTCCTGACCTCAGATGATCCATCTGCCTTGGCCTCCCAAAGTGCTGGGGTTACAGGCGTGAGCCACCATGCCCAGCCTAGTGACTAAAATTTTTAACATATAATGAATTGCTCATCTTGAATTATCAATTATTGACTACAAACCAGAAAATAATTTTTAACTGGTGATATCCCACCTTTAATCAGATTTCAAAAACTTTAAAAAGAAATTTAAGTTCTCTGTCATCTAAAACTACCACCAAAAACTAATAACCTTAGAAAATATAATAAATCAGCTTCTTATTTAATCAACAATAATTTTAAAATGTAATCCATAACAGTTGTTTAAAATATGCATAACTTGGTTTGGAATAGTTATCCTGATTTAAAGCAAAAGCACATCTGTTTATGAGTAAGTAAATATAGTCTGACAGCAATTTGGAACATCTATCAGAAGGAATCAACTGCAAGCTTAATATGCATTATTTGTATTCCACATAATACTCTATTTGTTCTTTCTAGCCACTGCAGTAATAAAACACACTCAAACTCATTTAGTGTGTACTAAATCTAAAGTACCTAAGCAAAACACTAAAAATTCCATTTGGATGGTTCCCAGCCCGTATAGACCAACTTTTTAAAGTATTACTACCATCTGGTTACTAGTCTGTGTTTACCAAAACAGTAGCTGTGCACACATTTCTGTAGCAGCTGTGGTCAAAAACCTTAAATCAATCCATTTGGCTAAATGAAAACTCTTCCAGGGAAAAACAAATATCATATTTTGAATATATACTTAAAATAAATTCCACTACTGCCTTTAGCATTCCCAAAAGACAAAAACGGTAAGATTTTAAGTAGTATTTGAGACATCTTTATATTTTCAATTATTTATCAAATGACAGAAGGTCCATAGAAGTCAAGTGATTTGCCCAACGTCAAACAACTAGCCAGTAGTTAGACTCTGTCCAGAACACAGGTACTGTACCTCCTGGTTTCCAGTACAAGGATCTTTTCTCAAGGAGTTAAATTGTGTCAAGGGAAGACAGCATTTAATAAATACAGGTTATGGTGGCTCACACCTGTAATCCCAGCACTTTGGGAGGCCAAGGCGGGCAGATCATGAGGTCAAGAGATCGAGACTATCCTGGCCAACACAGTGAAACCCCATCTCTACTAAAATATTTAAAAAAAAAAAATTAGTTGGGCATGGTGGTGTGCACCTATAGTCCCAGCTACTCGGGTGGCTGAGGCAGGAGAATTGCTTGAAGCCGGGAGGTGGAGGTTGCAGTGAGCCGAGATCGTCCCACTGCACTCCAGCCTGGCAACTGGCAAAAGAGTGAGACTCTGTCTCAAATAAACAAACAAACAAACAAACAAACAAATAAATAAATATAGGTTAAATGTATCTTAAGAGCATACTGTATTTTCATAAACTAACAGCTGATCATACATTATAAAATAATCTATATTGGTTTCATAACTGTGATAAACAACTTAAAACATCCTTGTGAAGTTTATGGGAATTTTAATTTTATAAACATTTTCTTTTTTTCACATCCTCCACTCAACCCCTCCCATAAAAAACTAAGTCTGTTCACTTGCACACACGTTATAGCAGTACCATTTGCAACTGCAAAAATATGGAACCAATCTAAACGCCCATCCACCAACAAGTGGATGAAGAAATGTGGTATATAGACACCATGAATACTACTCAGCCACAAAATGAAACTAAATAATGGTGTTTGCAGCAACTTGGATGGAGCTCGACACCACTATTCTAAGTGAAGTGACTCAGGAATGGAAAGCCAAATATCATATGTTCTCACAAGTGGGAGCTAAACTATGAGGACGCAAAGGTCTAAGAATGATTTAATGGACTTTGGAGACTCAGGGGGTAAAGGTGGGAAGGGGGTGAGAGATAAAAGACTACACATTGGGTACAGTGTACACTGTTTGAGTGACAGATGCACCAAAATCTCAAAAATCAGCACTAAAGAGCTTCTCCATGTAACCAAAAACCACCTGTTCTCCAAAAAACAAAAAATAAAAAAAAAATTTAAGTAACTGTAGCATTAAAAATATAATTTTTCACAGTAAGATGTACATATATTTATATGGATATGGGCATGGCCATGTATACATGTTATATGATTATGTAAATGATCATCAATTAATCGTTCTCTTCTTATTGCTTATGGTTTTTGTTTGATATTTATATCAGAAAAAAACAGATCTATGTATTTCTATCAATATTGAAAATTTGTTAAGTTTTCTTTATATTTACATAATTAAATGTACTTTTACTGCATGCTTTCTTGTAAATATGAAGTTTCTTCTTAGACACTATCTAACTTTGAAATGATCCCTTTCTCCTAAGAAACAATCCTAACCCCCAAATATAAATTAATATTGAAATTTTCTGTCTTGCTTAGAGGGGGAATGAAAGGTAGTAAGCCAAATCTACTCCATATAAATCTTTTTTGATAGCACTAAAAATTTCTGTAATAAAATTTAAGAAAAATTTTCAAGACATAATGGAGAATATTTTCAGTTTATTTATGTTAACAAGCCATTATCCTTGCTTAGACAAAAATGAATACAGTTTCCTTCCTTCCTTTTTCATGTCTCTAAGAAGAAAAAATTTAATGATCCACCAAAACAAAGCATGTGTTCTTCCCTTCTATATGGAGTACTAAATTTCAAAGGAAATAAATAAACATTAAATTATATGAGGGTAAGGGTATGGAGGGGTAAGTTATACAATATTCACAGGTGGACTGTTTTTTTGTTTTGTTGGCTTCCTGATTCCTGGTCATTTATTTTAGAACATGAGAACCAATGAAAAACCCAAACTAAAAACTTTCATTTACTTCCTTATATCCAGGAAAAGGAAGATCACTGTCGGTGTAGACAGTACCCAGAACAAATTGGGGATAAGTTAACATCATAATCATGAAGACAAATGAACATTATCTCATAGGTGCCTCACAACAAACAGGCTTGAACAAGTTGTTCATGGAGCAGGATAGGCAATATGATTCCCATTTGACATAAAGAAACTCATGGAGATTTACATGGGGCATTGGGGCCCAAGGCTAATGAGCCACCTGTGAAGCTGTGATGAAAATCCAAATCTTTTGGTGCTCAGTCCGGTAGTCATTCCACACACTCACTCAGTTCATTTCACCAGTTTCAATTAGTATGCCAGGATAACAAGATGAAGCTATGTAACAATGCCTCACTCTGCTTATCTACTGTTTTTGGTCTCCTTTCTCTCTTTCTTTTAACACTCTTATGTACTTTGTGGCTTGGCTTACAAGCTGAATCTTGTAGCTCATTTTGCACAGGTGGTCAGGATTCCATTTAACCGTTGGGTATACACAATTCTTTCTAAATTCAAACCTAGCACAGGCCGAAGTAAATTTAATGTTTTAGAGAAGAGGGAAGCAAAATTGTTTTGAAATTCTCTGTGAAAAACAGCCTGTTGTATTAGAACAAACAGCAGCTTGTTCCTATCAGTCCTTTGTTTGACAAGTCTGGGCTGGCTAGAAAGGTCATTTATGCCTCAAAGCATCAAATTAACATTTGAAGACATGAATTTTAAAAATGGCTATTTGCTTCTGTTCTGTGAATGGCTAATGTAGTTCAAAAAAACAGAAAGGAGAAAAACCCACTACAGTTTTTAGCCCAGTCCTAAAAAAAGACCAAAAAAATAATAACAAAAACAGAAAAAAGAAAACCCAAAACTTTCTTCAGGCAAACTAAGCATTGATTTCACGTCCATGTCAGCACAAGCTATGCCTTAATTAAGCCTAATTCTTTAATGAAGAATTAAGAGGGCAGGTGAAGTAGTCAAACTTTTAACCAATACAGAAGAAAAAAAAAAATCACATAAGATGATTCGTGTGTGTGTGTGTGTGTGTGTGTGTGTGTGATGGAGTCTTACTCTGTCACCAGGCTAGAGTGCAGTGGCGCGATCTCAGCTCACAGCAACCTCCACCTCCCAGGTTCAAGAGATTCTCCTGCCTCAGCCTCCCAAGTAGCTGGGACTACAGGTGCATGCCACCACACCTGGCTAATTTTTTTTTTTATGGTCTTGATCTGCTGACCTCGTGATCCACCTGCCTTGGCCTCCCAAAGTCCTGGGATTATAGGTGTGAGCCACTGTACCAGCCCATAAGATGATTTTTCGGCACATCATAAAAACGTTTAAATAAGCCTCTTCCCTCTCATCCATAACCCTTCTGCTCCAACACCAGTAATGACTGTATAGGGTAAACTCCCTATTTAATATTGCCTGGATTCAAACACAACAGTTTTTTCCTTAAGTTCTTATTTATTTTCATAGCACAAGTCTATAATCTGATGCATTTAAAAGACAAGCCATCATTACTAACTGCAACTTTCAACTATATAAATATTAGTCAAGATCAGAAAATACCGATCTTAATGGATCGTAGTTTCATTGGAATGATCAAAGTATCTGAAGTCTAAAATTCACTATATACAGCCTTTTAAAAGTCATTCGTTTCCCTTTTTTTTTTTTTTTTTTTTGAGATGGAGTCTCACTTTATCACCCACGCTGGAGTGCAGTGACATGATCTCAGTTCCCTGCAACTTCCGCCTCCCAGGTTCAAGCGATTCTTCCACTTCAGCCTACCGAGTAGCTGGGACTACAGGCATGAGCCATCACGCTCGGCTGATTTTTCTATTTCTAGTAGAGGCAGGGATTCGCCATATTGGTCAGGCTGGTCTCAAACTCCTGACGTCATGATCTGCCCGCTTGGGCTCCCAAAGTGCTGGGATTACAGGCATGAGCCACCGTACTCAGTCAGAAGTCATTCATTTTCATAACAGCTATGTTATACTGGGAATACAATCATGCCTCACTATATGAGAGGATTAGTTCTAGGACCTCCTGAGTATACCAAAATCGTCTTCACTCAAGTTCCTGCAGTCAGCCCTGCAGAACCTCCATATGCTGTATTTTCAATCTGCATTTGGTTTGAAAAAAAATCTGTGTATACATGGACCCACACAGTTCAAACTCATGTTGAATGAGTTTGTGGTAAAGTTCAACTGTACCACAAGCAGCTTTTATAATATTATGGAAAATATAAGGTCTAATATCGGATTTAAGATTAATATAAGATTGAACATAATAGGTAACAAAATTTGAGAATTTCCAAAATTATAGAAAATTTCTTAAATATGAGGAAAAGTGTAAGATATTATCAACAATTCAAAACAAACTCCAAAATGGAAAATTACCTTAATATGATTACCTTCACAAGAAATATTCTACGATGTCATGAAATTAGTTGATAAAATCATGTCTCAATGCTGCTGTTTCCTCAAGCCACTTCCTACCTCTCCTCTTCTTCCTGCTTAACCCCTTGAAATCTGGCTTCCATTCCAAACACCCCATTGTCAGGGTTCTCTCAGGATTAATTAGTGATCCCATAAATGCAAATCACAAATGCCTCCTTTCAGGCCTTGACCCTTCTATAGCATCTGACACTATACCACAAAACCCTCTCACTTTGCTTCTGCAACACTGCACTGGAATGATTCTCTGTGACCTCTCAGAACATCTCTTCTCAGTACCTTTCACTTACCATTCACGTATCCAAATGATTCTGAAGTTTGCATTTGCTTCATGCAGATCTGCCCTACTGCATAAATCCTGGGGATACCATTCACACAAAAGACAATGTGATTGGTACCCACTGGAGCTGAGCAATGGAGTGTCCTTGTCCTTGGATGGTCCTCAGGCCTTACCACAGGCTTCTTCCTCCTAGACAGTAGCCTTCATTCCCACACCTTGCACTATAATACATATACACACAGGGTTGGCTCTCAAATGTACATCTTCATCCCTATTTTCTTCTCATCACCATCCTTTCTGACCAAATGTTTGCTGGCTAGCTCCAGAGGGAAAATACATATTTACATCTACTAGTATCTCACTCTAACACCTCACACTTGATATGTACATAGCTGAATTTATCTCCTGCCAAAACCTGCACAAACTTCCAGGCCATGCCAGACTCCTTCATTTCCTTCATCTTGGCCAAAGTTGATCTTGCCAAGGCCTTTCCCTAAATTTTCTCTTTATCTACTGCCTCTTGTTCATTCCCAACGCCCTTCTCTAAACCAGGCCTCACCTCTCATCTTAAACAGATGGGCTCTCTGTCCCCACCATCTTGTGGCTTGAATTAAGCATTGACACTACAACACAGGTAAAGTTTAATACAAAAGCAAGATAAACATTCCACTTGATTAAGGCATGAAGCACATCATCATTCTCTCTGTAGCAAACTCTACCCCCTGTAGGGGAGAACAGTGCCCCATGCAAAGCAGGCACTCAATGAATGTGTCAGAATCGGAACCTCAAATGAGTAGCAACACTTGACTGTTCCCCCAACACACACAGAGGTTTGGTTTTAAATTGAGGCTTCCCTGCCATTTACATAAATGATAAAAATGTAATGGACCCAATAAATGGAAGTTTTTCTCTAAATCACTGAGAATTTGTTTTACAACAACAGTGGTAGGGCTGTAGTAAATCATTCAGTGTTTCCTCTTCCCCTCCTTATAAATAAGTGACAGTCAGCCAAGGTGAGGGGCATAGGCCACAGCTATTAAACTGCACAAAGCTATGCAGAAATCAAACATGTAAAGACTACTGAAAGCAGACCAGAAAGAAAGAAAAAAAATTAAAAACAACGGAAAACTAAAACCTGGAACAATGTAAGTTGCTGTAATACGAAGATATCTAATGAAACAGGACTGTGTTCTGTATCCCTTCAAATATTTCTGGCATCCCTGTAATTTTTTTTAAAATAGCGTTAAAAGGCTGGGTACAGTGGCTGATGCCTGTAATTTCAGCACTTTAGGGGGTCAAGGTGGGAGGATGGCTTGAGGTCAGGAGTCTGAGACCAGCCTGATCAACATAGCAAGACCCTATCTGTACAAAAATGAAAAGTTGTTTTAAGTTAGCTGGGTATAGTGGTATGTACCTGTACTTCCAGCTACTTGGGAGACTGACACACGAGGATCACCTAAGCCCAAGAGTTTGAGGCTGCAATGAGCTATGATCATACTACTGTGCTCCGCCATGGGTGACAGAATGAGACCCATCTCTAAAATAGAATAGAATAGAAAAGCCTAACAGAATCACCAAAATGGCCTAAGAGAATCACCAAAATGGCTTTCAAAACTCAGGGAAATTCAAAACTCAGGGAAATTACTAGAGCACTGACTTCAGTTAAGAGAACCAAACCAGGCCAAGCGATTTAGTTCACAGTAGCATTCATGTCTGTCTTCTTTTTGCAAAAAAAGAAATGACAGTCCTTGACCTTATGTCAAAACAAATGTCTTCTTGCCAGCAACTAAAAGATTAAGGAAGTTCTGTATAAATTAGAGCTCCCTTGGGTACTGCCCACTGTAGGCATAAAATTCTCTGTGGTTCCCTCCACAGATAATGTTGAGATCTAGTAGGCACATACCTAACCTGTCCAAGAGCCATTACCAAAGTATGAAGAAACTAAAAAAAAATCATCTCCAGTAACTGGAAAACGGATTCTCAGTATGGAAGAGATGGTATCTACAATAAAATCCCATTTTTAGGGACTCTGTTAGAAAAAAATCATTTTAAATATGAGAAGTTTGACAATTTAAGATTTTTTAAATAGCTATTTGATTATCATTAAATAGACATATACGCAAGAATACAATTGGTCTTCCACATTCCCAGATTCAACCAACCATAGACTGAAAATATTTGAGCCGGGCACGGTGGTGGATGCCTGTAGTCCCAGCTACTTGGGAGGCTGAGGCTGGAGGATCGTTTGAGTCCAGGAGTTCTGGGCTGTAGTGCGCTATGCTGATCGGGTGTCCACACTAAGTTCGGCATCAATATGGTGTCCACACTAAGTTCGGCATCCCAGGAGTGGGGGACCACCAGGTTGCCTAAGGAGGGATGAATTGGTCCAGGCCGGAAACAGAGCTGGTCAAAACTCCCATGCTGATCAGTAGTAGGATCATGCCTGTAAATAGCCACTGTACTCCAGCCTGGGCAACACAGCGAGACCCTGTCTCTTTTAAAAACTGAAATTCAAAATAAAAAAAAAGAAAAGAAAGAAAGAAAGAGAGAGAGAGAGAGAGAGAGAGAGAAAGAAAAAGAAAGAAAGGAAAAGAAAGAAAGAAAGAGAGAGAGAGAAAGAAAGAAAGAAAGAAAGAAAGAAAGAAAGAAAGAAGAAAGAAAGAAAGAAAGAAAGAAAGAAAGGAAAGATAGAAAGAAAGAAGGAAAGAAAGAAAAAAAAAATTTGAGGGAGCCTGGTGTGGTGGCTCACAACTTAACCTCAGTACTTTGGGAGGCCAAAGCAGGAGGACTGCTTAAGCCCAGGAGTTTGAGACCAGCCAGGGCAATGAAGTGAGTCCCTGTCTTAACAAAAAAAAAAAAAAAATTAAAAATTCATGAGGCACAGAGGCTCATGCCTGTAATCCCAGATATTCAGGAGGCTGAGGAAGGAAGATCCGTGGAGCCCAGAAGTTCAAGGTTGCAATGAGTTATGACCATGCCACTGCACTCCAGCCTAGGTGACAGAGCGAGACCCTGTCTCAAAAAAGAACAAAAAAAAATCTGGCAGAGAAAAGTTCCATGAAGTTCCAAAAAGTAAAACTTGAATTTGCCATGCACAGAGTACTACATTGAATCCATGTGAAGGAAG
The DNA here is from genome assembly GCA_963573385.1 of Cacajao melanocephalus. NCBI lineage: Eukaryota > Metazoa > Chordata > Mammalia > Primates > Pitheciidae > Cacajao > Cacajao melanocephalus. The sequence goes on from CAUYLG010073224.1 coordinate 60,182, forward strand.
TGATGGGTAGGCATTCAATTAGGTATTGTAAGTAACCTAGAGATGATTTAAAGTGAATAAGAGGATATGCTTATGTTATATGCAAATATATATACAATATGTAAAATAGCCAAATGCCATTTTATATAAGGGACTTAAGCATCCGAGAATTTTGACATCCACAAGGATCTTAGAACAAACCTCTCACAGATACAAAGGGATGACTGATGACTGTATATATAAACACCAAAAAACTTTAAAATATAGGCAATTTATTTTGCAAACACTGTAGTAAAAATTAATTCAGGCATGAATCATCAATAGATGCTAGGTCTAGGGGGAAATTTTGATAAAGAGCAAGATATATTCATGGTCTTAAAGTGTTTCCCCATAGATTGCTTATTAGTTCCAAGAGAAAAAAGAATAACTACGTAGTGAATTGGAAAACACTCTGACTGAGTGATGATCACAATTAACACTACCAATAAGTAGCAAATGGATTTTGTGTGCCTCCAGATGTGATATCCTGAAAAGGACACATTACTTGCATACTATTCAGGCAGAGAATCTATAGCCTGAATATAATCGTGAGAAAAAATAATAATAGTTAGGAAAAACTATAAGGAAATCTCCCAAATAAGAAATGTTCTTTTAGAAAAAGGTGGGCACTCTATTCTTTAAAATGTCTATTGTAATAAAAGATAAAGAAAGTCTGTAAAGTACTCCAGAGTAAAGGAGGATAAAGAAACACTGAGAACTAAATCTACAACGGGATCTAGAATGGATCCTGTTACTGTGAGGAAAAAAAAATCCCATAAAGAAGATTATTGAATCAATTGACAAAACTGGAATATGGACAGTAGACTAGTTAGGAGTTTCACCAATGTTAAATTTATTGAGGATGACACCTTTACTGTCTGTATTGTAGTTTTGTAAGAAAAATACTCCAAACATGGTGTAGAAAAAAAAAATATTGCTTGTGTATGTAAGTGTGTATGTGTGTATGAGTAGAGAGAAAAAAATATATCAAGTGATAAAGCAAATGGTGTAAAATGTTAACAATAAATTAATGGAGATAAGTTTACAGTTATTCTTTGAATTATTATTCTCACAACTTCTATACATTGAAATTACCAGACAAATTTTTTTAATATAGAAGGTTTCTATGTATCATACCTCAGTATTCTGTCATTTAATTTGGTAAGTATAATGTTTATATTTAAATAGTACTGTGAAAATAGTACTTCATCACAATATCACTTTACAGCCTTGCAAATCATGCAATGGCCTGAACTGCCTCCCAATGTCAGAGAAGGATTTAACTGTGTCAAAGGTTTTAAAAGCAGCCTCCATGTTTCCATAGCTGAGTGTAAAAGAGCAGATCCTGCTTCTAGAAGGCATAATTGTGTAACAACAAAATAGGAGGAAAGAATAGCTATCCTGCTTGCATCACTCCAGTTATTTAAGAAATCCAGTTATCTGCCCATTTCTTACTAAATGAATGTAAACTTCGAACTTCCCAGCTGAGCATAGAAGACCCTTCACAATCAGGGGCAGCTTACCACTTTAGATTTATCTGCTGCCACCATGCCCAAATACACACACTCTCAACATTCCAGTCATTCGGATCCCTTTTATAGGCCCAGTGCTTTTGCACATTCTGTTCCTTCTGCCTAAAATGTTCTTTTCCAATGGCATTCTCTTTCTGATAAATCCTCCTCTTCTCTTCCTTCCTAATCTTAAATGCCTCTTCCCAGCTGAAGCTTTTCCTGACTCCTCCAACAAAAGTTAATCTTCCTCTTTACGCTCCTTATACAATTCCCAAATAATTGTATTCCCATTACCAGGTGGTATGGGGATTTCTCCCTTTTTGTGAGTTTCTCCATAATCAGAACATGAGGTCTCTCAGAGCATGAATTATGGTCTAGAACCACAGTGTCTTCTCAGCATGGTGCTTCATAAACACTGACTAAATAACTAAATTAACTTCTTTAACTGGCACAGAATCAACAATTCAAAAAACAGCCAGCCCTGCAGCATTTATTTTATGCCAGATATCAATGTAAATGCTTTACAAATACCAATTTATTCCTCATAACAAACCTAAAATGTAGATGTGCCACTGCCATATTTCATCAATTCTATGAATATGCACCTTTTTCTCCATTTTAACCTCTCTGAAATTGCGATGTATCTAATATTCAGTGGTATATCATAGTTCCATGGACAATATTTTTTTTCTTCCTTAGGGGTACATAAAACAATGATGCATTTTACAATCAATGGTCTTGGTTTTGATAAAATACAGCTATTATCCCCAGATATTCCCTAATATTTACAAATGAGGACACTGAGGCACAAAAGAACATTTAATTAACTTGCTGAAGTTTACACATAAGAGCCAAGACTAGGTAGACTGGCTCCAGAGCCCACACTCTTAAACTACATATTATAACATCTCAACAAAAGTAATTCCACAGCATGAATGGGCTACTGGCACCAGAGCTGAAACAGTCCAAAAGTGAAGCTTGCTCTTTGAGGCTTGCAAGATCCTGGGAAACAGCTGAGATGAAGCCCAAGATCAGAGGCAGTGAACTAAAACAGACCTTGAAGTGCCTGAGGAAAAAGCTAAGATTATCTGTCAGCTTCTGCTCTTCCTAGGCTAGGCCTGGGTCTGAGTCTCGGCTTCTTCTCTATTTCCCACCTCAGGAGATATTCTCTACATCTTTATTTTCTCCTTTATATTTGCCCTTAAGTCTCCAATAAATGCAATTATAATCCTCTCAGAGCTAGTAATTATTCAAAAAACAACCTAATCGAGCCCTGTACCTTCTATCTAATCCCTGTAACATCACCTCTGCTAAGCAGTTACCTAGCCTCACCTCCAACACTTAGGCAGTTCCTTTTATTTTTAGAAAGATGGAAAAAGATACTCCTTATACTAAAGTCCATCTCCTTGAAATTTCTGCTCCTCCGTGTTCCCTCAAGGCCTGCACGGCAAGTTTTAATTCCTCTTCCTCATCACAGTCTTTGTCCCCTTCTTTGAGAACTATACTTTTAAGACAGCAACTCAGAGGCATCCTTGCTTCAAAAACTGGCCATCAGCAGAAGTGATAGAGGCACAAATTGCTGGCAGTAACACAGGCACAAGAATTTAAGGAAACAGAGGAGGGGCTGCTCATTTATGGGGGAGAGGAGGCAAGTAAAGGTTCAGAGGAGGTGGCTTTTGAGGGATAAAATGTTGTCAGCCAGTGTCGAAATTCTTTCATAGAGAGTGTCGGGAAGTGAATTTTTAATGAAAACGAAAAGCTGAACTTTCAAACATATGAAGAAGTCTTTTGGCTTCCAACATTCTTGCTTTCATTTTATGATTCTGGGCAGAAGGCTCACTGGCTTGTACAATTTGTGCAGTGCTGAATGCATAGATAACCATCCTACTGACAGTGGAATGTAGAGTTGGAATAAACACGGTGAACTTACCATCTGGGTGGAACCATCTGATTTGTAGCAGTATCATTTGCTGAAGATTCTACGTGTATTCTTCCCTAAAAGTGGTTGCCTCAGTCACTTCCTTTCTGATCACCTAAGGTAAAAAAAACTAGCAGAAATGCAACCTCTATAACTGCTTCTTAATGATCAGTGACCAACAATAAGATGCCCATTTTCACCAGTTTTTTTTTTTTTTGAGACAGAGTTTCGCTCTTGTTGCCCTGGCTAGAGTGCAATGGTGCAATCTAGGCTCACTTAAACCTTAAACTCCCAGGTTCAAGCAATTCTCCTGCCTCAGCCTTCAGAGTAGCTGGGATTACAGGTGTCCACTACCACGCCTAGCTAGTTTTTTATATTTTTAGAAGAGATGGGGTTTCACCACGTTGGCCAGGCTGGCCTCGAACTCCTGACCTCAGGTGATCCACCTACCTCGGCCTCCCAAAGTGCTGGGATTATAGGGGTGAGCCACCGTGCCTAGCCCTCACCACTGTTGTTAAACATAGTACTGGAAGTTCTCGCTAGAGTAATCAGACAAGAGAAAGAACGAAAGGGCATCCAAAGTAGAAAGGAAGAAGTCAAATTATCCTTGTTTCCAAATGACCTGATATTTGGAAAAATTTAAAAACTCCATCAAAAAAACTATTTGTTCTGATAAACAAATTTAGTATAGTTGCAGGATACAAAATCAACATACAAAAATCAGCACCATTTTTACATGCCAACAGTGAACAATCTGAAAAATCAAGAAAGTAATCCTATTTATAATAGCTACAAATAAAATACCTAGGAATTAATCAAAGAAGTGAAAGATTTCTAGAATAAAAATTATAAAACATTAATGCAAGAAACAGAAGAAGACACACACAAAAATGGAAATATATTCCATATTCATGGATAAGAATCAATATTGTTAAAATGTCCACACTACCAAAAGTAATCTATAGACTTAATGCAATACCAATCAAAATACCAATGATGTCCTCACAGGAATAGAAAAAATATTCCCAACTTTACAGGAAACCACAAAAGATTCAGAATAGCCAAAGCTATCCTAAGCAAAAAGAACAAAACTGGAGGAGTCACATTACTTCACTTCAAATTATGCCACAGAGCTATGGTAACCAAAACAGTATAGTACTGGCATAAAAGTAGACACATAAATATGTGCAACAGAACAGGGAACCCAGAGATTAATCCATATATCTACAATGAATTCATTTTTGACAAAGATGTCAACAAAATACTTTGGGAAAAGGGCAGTCCCTTCAATAAATGGTGCTGGGAAAACTAGATATCCATACACAAAAGAATGAAACTAGACCCCTGTCTCTCACCATATACAAAAATCAAATCAAAATGGACTAAACACTTAAGACCTCAAACTATGAAACTTCTCAAGGAAAACTTTAGAAAAACCCTCAAGTACACTGGGCTGAGCAAAGATTTCTTGAGTAATATTCCACAAGCACAGGCAACCAAAGCAAAAATGGACAAATGGGATCACATCAATTTATTATTTAAAAGCTAAGCACAGCAAAGGAAACAATCAAAAAACTAAAGAAATAATTCACAGAATGGGAGAAAATATATGCAAACTACCCATGTGACAAGGGATTAATAACCAGAATATACAAGGATGTCCACAAACAATCCTAAAGGAAAAAATCTAATCAATTAAAAAATGGGCAACATCAATGACAAACCAGATAAAGAAAATGTGGTACATATACACCATGGAATACTATGCAGCCATAAAAAAGAATAAGGTCATGTCTTTTACAGGAACATGGATGGACTCAGAGGTAACTATTCTCAGCAAACTAATGCAAGAACAGAAAACCAGATAGAACATGTTCTCACTTGTAAGTGGGAGCTAAACGATGAGAACTCATGGACACAAAGAAGGGAACAACAGGCAACAGTACCTTCAGAAAATATAGCTACTGGCTACTGCACTTAATATCTGGGTGATGATATTATCTACATAACAAACCTCCATGACACGAGTTTACCTATGTAACAAATCTGCACATGTACCCGAACCTAAAAGTTTTTTGTCTAATATGATACATTTGCACAATGGAATACTATTCACCCATGTAAAAGAATGAGATCCTGTCACGTGCAACAACGTGAAGGAAACCAGAGGTCATTATGTGAAGTGAAATAAGCCAGGCATAGAAAGAGAAACTTTGCATGTTCTCACTTATTTGTGGGACCTAAGAATTAAAACAATTAAACTCATGAAGAGAGAGAACAGAAAGATTACCAGAGGCTGGGAAGAAAAGTGGAGATGGTTAATGGGTACAAAAGAAATAGAATGAGGCCAGGCACAGTGGCTCTCACGTGTAATCCCAGCACTTTGGGAGGCCAAGGCCAGCAGATCACTTGAGGCCAGGAGTTCAAGACCAGCCTGGACATCATGGCAAGACCCCATCTCTACAAATAAACAAATAAGCTGAGCATGGTGTGCCTGTAATCCCAGCCACTCGAGAGAGTGAGGCACGAAGATTGCTTGAACCTAGGAGGCAGAGGTTGCAGTGATCCGAGATCCCACCACTGCACTCCAGCCTGGGTGACAGAGGAAGACTCCATCTGAAAAAAAGGAAAAAACAAAACAAAACAAAACAAAAAAAAGAATGAATAAGACCTAGTATTTGTTAGCACAACACGGTGACTGTAATAAAACATAATTTAACTGTACATTTTAAAATAACTAAAAGAACATAACAGGATTGCTGTAACAAAGGATAAATGCTTGAGGTGACTGAAATGCCATTTACCCTGATGTGAGTATTATGTGTTGCGTGCCTGTACCAAAATATCCCATACAGTCCATAAATATACATACTTACTATGTACCCACAAAAATTAAAAATAAATCATCATCATCATCAATGATCAAATCAAATTGTTGTAATGTGCACCTCCCTACACACTCCCCAACACCACTCCCCAGCAGCCTCTGTTCTACTGCTACCTAGTCAGTATATAACATGGATAATGCTTAACACCATGCCCAGTTCACTATGACCTCTGGAAAAAAAGTTTTGGCAAAAAATACTAGAAACTTCTATATGAAGAACATTTTAAAACCTTATTATAAGTGATCTTTCTTCCTATCTGATATTAAATAAGTCATCTACTGGTCTACGAGCAAGTGAAATATCTACAGTATTGTTAAAACTTTCAGATATAGAGAGAGATCCAAGATGGCGGATTAGCAACAGCTCAGGAATGTAGCTCCCAGTGAAAGCACAGAGAGCGAGTGGACGCCGCACTTTCAGACGAATTTTTGTTGCCCACACCAGGAGATTCCCAGCAGAGGAGCCACACGGGTCGCCAGCACGACTTTTTTGGCCAGCGCGGCTGTTTTGCCGGCGCCCCGGTGTGGCACTTCTCGGTTCCGAGTATACGGGACGGGGTGCCCTGTGAGTCGTACCCGGCTGCTCCCATCCCCACAAGGAGAACAGCAATTGGAAACGCTGAGGACTGAGAGTTTCACAGCAAGCACAGCCGAACCAGGAAGGTCCAGCTCTGTGGGGAAGGGGCGTCCGCCAAAGGAAAACTAAGAAACAGAAAAAACTTCATCACTGGG
>CAUYLG010073227.1:0-38623 GCA_963573385.1 Cacajao melanocephalus
CTTACTGTCTTTCTTCTCCTGGAACTCATACAATCTGTATATTAGTCCACTGAATTATGTCCTGTGAATCTCTTTAGGCCCGGTGCACTGGTCTCCATTGGGTTTGTTTTTTCTTTTTCTGACTCAGTGATTTTAAATGACCTATGTTGAAACTCACTGATTCTTTCTTCTGCCTGTTTGAGCCAGCTGATAAATACCTCTAGTGAATTTTTCAATTTTATTGTATTTTTCAGCTCCAGAATTTTTAAATATAGATTCTATCTTTTTGTTTGTATTCTCATTTTGTTGACAAAATGTTTTCCAGGCTTCCTTTAGTTCTTTGTTTTCATTTTCCTTTGGCTTTTTGAACATATATAAGGCAGATGTTTTAAAGTTTCTGTCTAATAAGTCTGGTGCATGTGTTTCATCAGCAACTTTTTAGAAATTTAATTGATTAATTTGAATAGCCACCTTCCCCTATTTCTTTATATTCTTTGTGATCTTTTATTGAAAACTGAATGTTAAAAAATAACATTTTGATTTGCAGTAGCTTTGAGGGTCTCCTAAAAAAAAGAAAAAATAAATAACATTTATCCCAGTCTTTGAAGACTGCTATAAAGGCCTTTACTAACTAGGGAGTTGTTGAGCTTTGAGATGAGCCAAGAGTCAAGGCTTAAGGGCTTCCCTGGTCTTTTGTGGGTATGAATTCTGTCTGGCCTTCTGCATGTGTGCTCTTTCCTCCCAATTACCTGAGATTATTAATATTTAAAACTGTGTTGCCCCAGGTTCTTCTCTGAGCCTTTCTGGCTTGCAGAAACCCTACAAGCCAGAAGAGAATGGGTGCCAATATTTGATATTCTTAAAGAAAAATATTTTCACCCCAGAATTTCATATCCAGCCAAACTTTCATAAGTGAAGGAGAAATAAAATCCTTTCCAGACAAGCAAATGCTGAGGGATTTTGTCACCATCAGGCCTGCCTTACAAAAGCTTATGAAGTAAGCACTAAATATGGAAAGGAAAAACCGGTACCAGCCACTGCAAAAACACACCAAAATATAAATACCAATGACACTATGAAGAAACTGCATCAACTAATCTGCAAAATAATCAGCTAGCATCAGGGTGACACGATCAAATTCACACATAAAAATATTAACCTTGAATGTAAATGAGTTAAATGCCCCAATTAAAAGACACTAACTGGCAAGTTGGATAGAGTCAAGAAGTATTGGTGTGCTGTATTCAGAACACTCATCTCACATGCAAAGACACACATAGGCTCAAAATAAAGGAATAGAGGAATATTTACCTGGCAAATGGAAAGGAAAAAAAAAAAGCAGATGTTGCAATCCTACTCTCTGATAAAACAGACTTTCAACCAACAAAGATCAAAAATGACAAAGAATAACATTACATAATGGTAAAGGGATCGATGCAACAAGAAGTTAACTATCCTAACTACATAGACATCCAATACAGGAGCACCTAGATTTATAAAACAAGCTCTTAGAGACCTACAAAGAGACTTAGACTCCCATACAATAATAGTGGGAGACTTTAACACCCCACTGTCAATATTAGAAAGATCAACAAGACAGAAAATTAACAAGGATATAAGGACTTGAACTCAGCTCTGGACCGAATGGACCTAATAGATATCTACAGAATTCTCCACCCCAAATCAACAGAATATACATTCTTCTCAGCACCACATAGTAATTGTTCTAAAATTGACCACATAATTGGAAATAAAACATTCCTCAGCAAATGCAAAAGAATGGAAATCATAACAGTCTCTCAGACCACAATGCAGTTAAATTAGAACTCAGGATTAAGAAACTCACTCAAAATTGCACAACTACATGGAAACCGAACAACCTATTTCTGAATGACTACTGGGTAAATAACAAAATTAAGGCAGAAATTCTTCAAAACCAGTGAGAACAAAGGGACAACATACCAGGATCTCTGGGACACAGCTAAAGTAGTATTTAGAGGGAAATTTCCAGCGCTAAATGCCCACATCGGAAAACCAAAAGGATCTAAAATTGACACCCTAACATCACAAATAAAAGAACTAGAAAAGCAAGAGCAAATTCAAAAGCTGGCAGAAAACAAGAAATAACTAAGATTAAAGGAGAAATGATAAAGATAGAGACAAGAAAAACAACCCTTCAACAAATCAATGAATCCAGGAGCTGGATTTTTGAAAAGATTGACAAAATAGATAGACCATTAGCCAGACTAATAAGGAAGAAAGAGACAAGAATCAAATAGACACAATAAAAAATGGTAAAAGGGATATCACCACGATCCCACAGAAATACAAACTATTATCAGATAATACTAGAAACATCTCTATGCAAATAAACTAGAAAATCTGGAAGAAATGGATAAATTCCTGGACACAAACACCCTACCAAGACTAAATCAGAAAGAAGTCGAATCCCTGAATAGACCAATAACAATCTCTGAAATTGAGGCAGTGATTGATAGCCTACAAACCAAAAAAAGCCCAGGACCAGATGGATTTACAGCCAAATTCCACCAGAGGTACAAAGAGGAGCTGGTTCCATTATCTCTGAAACTATTCCAAACAGTAGAAAAAGAGAGACTACTTTTTAACTCATTTTATGAGGCCAGCATCATCCTGACACTAAAACCTGGCAGAGATACAACAAAAACAGAAAGTTTCAGGCCAACATCACTGATGAACATCAATGCAAAAATCCTCAAAATACAGGCAAACCAAATCCAGCAGCACGTCAAAATGCTTATCCACCACAATCATGTCAGCTTCATCCCTAAGATGCAAGGCTCGTTCAACATACACAAATCAATAAACGTAATTCATCACATAAACAGAACCAAGGACAAAAACCACACGAATATCTCAATAGATGAAGAAAAGGCCTTCAGTAAAATTCATTTACCCCTTCATGCTAAAAACTCTCAATAAACTAGGTATTGATGGAGCATATTTCAAAATAATAAGAGCTATTTATGACAAACCCATAGCCAGTATCATTGAATGGGCAAAAGCTGGAAGCATTCCCTTTGAAAATCAGCACAAGACAAGGATGCCCTCTCTCACCACTCCTATTCAACATAGTGTTGGAAGTTCTGGCCAGAGCAATCAGGCAAGACAAAGAAATAAAGGTATTCAGATAGGAAGAGAAGAAGTCAAACTGTCTGTGTTTGCAGACATGATTGTATATTTAGAAAACTTCATCAGCTCAGCCCCAAATCTCCTTAATCTGATAAGCAACTTCATCAAACTCTCAGGATACAAATCACAAACATTCCTATACACCAATAATAGACAAGCAGAGAGCCAAATCATGAGTGAACTCTCATTCACAATTGCTACAAAGAAAACAAAATACTTAGGAATACAACTTACAAGGAACATGATGGACCTCCTCAAGGAGAACTACAAACTACTGCTCTAGGAAATAAGAGAAGACACAAATTAAAAACTTCCATGGTCATGGATAGGAAGAATCAATATCATGAAAATGGCCATACAGTCCAAAAGTAATTTATTGATTTAATGCTCTTCCCATCAAGATACTATTGACTTTCTTCACAAAACTAGAAAAAACTACTTTAAATTTCATATGGAACCAAAAAGGACCCGTAGAGCCAAGATAATCCTAAGCAAAAAGGACAAAGCTGGAGACATCATGCGACTTGACTTCAAACTATACTACAAGGCTACAGTAACCAAAACAGTATGGTATTGATACCAAAACAGACATAGAGACCTATGGAACAGAACGGAGGCCTCAGAAATAATGCCACACATCTACAACCATCTGATCTTTGACAAACCTGACAAACACAAGCAATGGGGAAAGGATTCCCTGTTTAATAACTTGTTCTGGGAAAACTGGCTAGCCATATGCAGAAAACAGAAACTGTACTCCCGCCTTACACCTTACACAAAAATTAACTCAAGATGGATTAAAGACTTAAATGTAGGACCTAAAACTGTGAAAACCTTAGAAGAAAACCTGGTAGGACATAGGCATGAACAAAGACTTCACGACTAAAACACCAAAAGCAATTGCAATAAAAGCCAAAATTGACAAATGGGATCTAATTAAACTAAAGAGCTTCTGCACCACAAAAGAAAATATCAGAATGAATAAGCAATATATAGAATGGGAGAAAATTTTTGTAATCTATTCATCTAAAAAAAGTCTAATATCCAGAATCCACAAAAAAACAAATTTACAGAAAAAAAAAAAAACAGCCCCATGAAATAGTGGGTGAAGGATATGAACAGACACGTCTCAGAAGACATTTATGTGGCCAAAAAACATATTTAAAAAAAAGCTCATCATCACTGGTTATTAGAGAAATGGAAATCAAAACTGCAATGAGATACCATCTGTTGCCCATTAGAAATGAGGTCATTAAAAAGTCAGGAAACAACAGATGCTGGCAAGGATGCAGAGAAATAGGAATGCTTTTACACTGCTGGTGGGAGTGTAAATTAATCAACCATTGTGGAAGACAGAGTGGTGATTCCTCAAGGACCTAGAACCAGAAATACCATTTGACCCAGCAATCCCTTTGCTGGATATATACCCAAAGGATTACAAATCATTCTACTATAAAGAGACATGCACATGTAAGTTTATTGCAGCACTATTTACAATAGCAAAGACTTGGAACCGATGCAAATGCCCATCAATGATAGACTGGATAAAGAAAATGTGGTACATATACACCATGGAATGCTATGCAGTCATAAAAAAGGATAATTTTATGTCCTTTCTAGGGACATGGATGAAGTTGGAAACCATCATTCTCAGCAGACTAACACAGGAATAGAAAACCAAACACTACATGTTTTCACTCATAAGTGGGAGTTGAACAATGAGAACACATGGACACAAGGAGGGGAACATCACACACCAGGGCCTGTTGGTGGGTGGGGGAAGAGGGAAGGGAGAGCATTAGGACAAATACCTAATGCATGCAGGGCTTAAAACCTAGATCATAGGTTGGTAGGTGCAGAAAACCACCATGGCACATTTATACCTATGTAACAAACCTGCACGTTCAGCACATGTATCCTAGAACTTAAAGTAAAATAAAAAATATATTCCCTAAAGAATTTCTTGAAATAATTATCAATCCAGTAAGAATGAGCACCCTTAGAGACCCAGATTGGGGTCTCTAAGTATCTCTTCTCCCCAAAGGAATGAGGGCCTGTTCATCAAATTGCTGATATCAGGGCTATAATTTATTTTCATATCAAATACAAGGAGAACAACTATATGCCAATAATTTGGAAAATCTGGAAAAAATGAATAAATTCCTAGACACATACAACCTACCAAGATTGAACCAGGAAGAAATCCAAAACCTCAACAGACCAATAACAAGTAACAAGATCGAAGTCATAATAAAATGTTTTGTAAAAAAGAAAAAGAAAAAAGAAAAAAAGAAAAAGCCCGGGACCCTATGGCTTCATTGCTGAATTCGAAAAAGCCTGGGACCCTATGGCTTCATTGCTATATTCTACCAAACATTTAGAGAACTAATATCAATCCTACTCAAACTATTCTGGAAAATAAAGGAGGGAATACTTCAAAATCCATTCTATGAGGCCAGAATTACCTGATACCAAAACCAGGCAAAGACACATTAAAAAAATTTAAAAAGGCAAGCAAGAAAAATACAGGTCAATATCTCTGATGAACATTAATACAAAAATCCTCAACAAAATACTAGCAAACTGAATTCAACAATACATTAGAAAGGTCATTCATCATGACCAAGTAAGATGTATTTCTGAGATGCAAAGTTGTTCAACATACACAAATCAATCAATGCAATACATCAATATCACACAATGAAGGGTGAAAACTTTGTGATCATTTCAATGGATGCTGAAAAAGCATTTGGTAAAATTCAACACACTTTCATGATAAAAACCCTCAAAAAGCTGGGGATAGGAGGAAGATACCGAAGCATAGTAAAAGACATATGCAACAGACTCACAGCTTGTATCATACTGAATAAGGAAGTACTGCAAGCCTTTTCTCTAAGATCTGGAACACAACCAGGATGCCCACTGTCACCACTGTTATTCAACATAATACCGGAAGTCCTAGTTAGAGCAGTCAGTCAAGACAAAGATGTAAATGGCTTCCAAATTGCAAAGGAAGGAGTCAAATTACCCTTGTTTGCAGATGATATGATCTTATAGTTGGAAAACCTGAAGACTCCACTAAAAACCATTCGAATTGATAAACAAATTCAGTAAAATTACAGGATAGAAAATCAACATAAAAAATCAGCAGCATTTCTTTTTTTTTGAGTGAAGCTATTTAATTATCCAAAATACTCCTTCCGTGGTAACAGGAGGTGAGTACCCTGAGCCCTCACTCCTTAGCACTCTGTGTGCTGATGTAGTTCTGGAGAAGCACCAGCACCTCTACCCGCTGGCTCATCTTGGTGACCTTGCCCTGAAAGCAGCCTTTCTTCCCTGTTCCTTTGCCTTCTAGGACCTTATCCATCCTGGGCCCCAGGATCTCCATCGTCTCAGGTAGCCCTGCCAGTAAAAAGAGCCCAGCACCTTTCTCATCACCCATGGTTAAGAACAAGAAGGAATCCTCTGACCCAATCTCATTCCATGTGATCCTCTACTCCACATTTAAGCAGAGTGATTCAGTGCTTTTTCAGTTCCATGACTTCTCTCCATCCACTTCAGCATCTGCTTCCCAGCCAGAAATATCAGGTTGATTTCATTCCTTTTCCTCTTCTCAGTGTCTACAATCTTAATGACTGGAAGGTCATGGAGATTGCTCATGTAGATCCCACAGCACATGTTGGAATCAACACCCTTGATGGTAACAATTCCAATGGGCCCAGTGTGATCATCTGGCAGACCCCAGCCTCTCACCTGCTCCACCTCAGCCTCAGTTTTTGTACTTTCACGAGCAGCTGATCTCTGATATTTTTATTCCACTCTGCTTGGTGGCAGTTATTTTCTCTGCATTCACAGAGGGACTTTCCAGCTCCATCACACTCCAAGATCTCCCTAACTGCCAAGATGTTGTCTTTAACTCAAACATGATCAGCAACTGCTGTGATGAGACGCTGCCGTGAATGCTGCTGCATGTGGTCAAACCTCCACTCCAAGTCTACCCAGACCAGAACGTGGCTTCCGGGATCCAGATATTCTGTGTGAAATGATCAGCTTATGCCACATAGTGGGTCACTCTCAGCACAGAGATGTCATTGATTGTATCACTGTCATCAGGCTGTCTTCTGCCCTCAGAGAAAAGCAGCATGTCTTCCAGCACCATGTGAAAACTGCTCAGCACTTGTTTCTTGCCGTTGCTCCCTTCTGTCTGTAGCTCCATGGGACCACAGGAGACTATGGTTGTGGTGAACTCCTGGGCATTGCTATTCTGCTGACACCAGAACACACTCATGGCCATCTCTTGGGCATCAGTAGTGTTTCTATATGCCAACAGTGAACAATTTGAAAAAGATATTAAAAAGTAATCTGATTTACAATAGCCACACATAAAATTAAATACTGAGGAATTAAGCAAAGAAGTTAAATATTTCTAAAATGGAAACTATAAAACACCAATGAATAAGATTGATGAGATTACCAAAAAATGGAAAAATATTCCATGTTCATGTACTGGAAAAATCAATATTGTTAAAATGTCCATACTACCCAAAGCAATCTACAGATTCACTGCAATCCCTATAAAAATACCAATGACATTCTTCACAGAAATATGATCTTAAGATTTATACAGAACCACAAAGACCCAGAATAGCCAAAGCTATTGTAAGCAAAAAGAACAAAACTGGAGGAATCACATTACCTGACTTTAAATCATACTATAGAGCTATTGTAACCAAAACAGCATGTTACTAGCATAAAAGCAGACACACAGACCAATGTAACAGTATAGACAACCCAGAAACAAATCCACACACCAACAGTGAACTCATTTTTGACAAAGCTGCCAAGAACATGCACTGGGGAAAACACAGTCTTTATAAATACCTCACAAGCACAAGCAACCAAAGCAAAAATGGACAAATGAAATTATGTCAATTTAAAAAGTTTCTGCACAGCAAAGGATACAATCAACCAAGTGAATAGATACCCCCAAAGAATGGGAGAAAATGTTTGCAAACTACTCATCTGACAAGGGATTAATAACCAGAATTTATAAGGAGCTCAAAGAACGCTATTGAAGAAAATCTAGTAATTCAGATCAAAAAATTGGCAAAATATTTGAATAGGCATTTCTCAAAAGAAGACATACATATTTCAAACAGGCATATGAAAATGTGCTCAACATCATTGATCATTAGAGAAATACAAATCAAAACTACAATGAGATCATCTCACCCCAGTTAAAATGGCTTGTATTCAAATGTCAGGTAATAACAAATGCTGGCCAGGATGTGTGCACTCTTTGGTGAGAATATAAATTAGTATAACCACAATGGAGAACAGTTTTCAGGTTCTTCAGAAAACAAAAAAAGATTGAACTATCATATGATCCAGCAATCCCACTGCTTGGTATATACCCGAAAGAAAGGAAATCCGTATATCAAAGAGACATCTGCATGCCTATGTTTGTTGCAGCAGTGTTTACAATAGCTAAGATTTGGAAGGAACCTAAGTGTTCATCAACAGATGAATGGGTAAAGAACATGTGACACTGGCCAGGCATGGTGGCTCACACCTGTAATACCAGCACTTTGGGAGGTCAAGGCAGGTGGATCACAAGGTCAAGAGATGGATCCCCATCGTGGACAACATGGTGAAACGCCGTCTCTACTAAAAATACAAAAATTAGCTGGGTGTGGTGGTGTGTGCCTGTAGTCCCAGCTACTTAGGAGGCTGAGGAAGGAGAATCACTTGAACCCGGGAGGCAGAGGTTGCAGTGAGCCAAGATCATGCCTCTGCACTCCAGTCTGGTGACAGAGCGAGACTCTGTATTGAAAAAAAAAGAAAGAAAAGAAAAGAAAAGAAAAGAAAAAGAACATGTGGTACATAGACACAATGGAGTACTATTCAGCCATAAAAAAGAATGAGATCCTGTCATTCACAACACCATGGTCATTATGTTAAGTGAAATAAGCCAGACATGGAAAGACAAACATTTCATGTTCTCATTTATTTGTGGGATGTAAAAATCAAAACAATTGAACTCATGGGGATAAAAAGTAGAAGAATGATTACCAGAGGCTGGGAAGGGTAGTAGGGGCATGTGGGGGACATGGGGATGTTTTATGGGTACAAGTTATAATTAGAAAGGATGAATAAGAACTACTGTTTGATAGCACATCAGGGTGACTATAGTCAATAATAATAGTACATTTTAAAACAAAGAGTGTAATTGCAGCTGGGCATGGTGGCTCACACCTGTAATCCCAGTAATTTGGGTGGCTGGTGGATCACCTGAGGTCAGGAGTTTGAGACCAGCCTGGCCAACATGGCAAAACCCCATCTCTACTTAAAAAAAAAATTAGCTGGGCATGGTGGCTCCTGCCTGTAATCCTAGCTTCTGGAGGGCTGCGACAGGAGGATCGCTTGAACCTGGGAGGTGGAGGTTGCAGTGAGCTGAGATCGTGCCACTGCACTCCAGCCTGGGCAACAAGCAAGACTCAGTCTCAAAAGAAAAAAAAAAAAAAACAACGTTGTAATTGGAGTGTTTGTAACTCAAAGGATAAATGCTTGAGGGCATGGATATTTTATTCTCCATGATGGGCTTATTTCACAATGCCTGCCTGTATCACATCTCATGTATTCAATAAATACATACCTCTACCATGTGCCCCCAAAATTCTTTTTCCAAATGATTGCATTTATTATAAACAAGGGTGCGGACCCTAGACTCTCAGAAACACACGAGATACGAAGCTAAGACAGCTCTGGTGAAACAGTAACAGAGGGATGGGGAACACTTAGGTATTAATGTCTGGACCAGAGCTGCCATCCAGGGCCCCACATCCCACCTTTGTTCCAGATGGCCTCTTGGCCCAGGTGTCCTTACTGCCAGAACACACTGGACTGGGGTATAGGAGTTGCATATTCCATGAGGTTAATATCAGGGAAAGCAGGGACTCACAGTTGTCAGGTTATCCCTCTCCTCTGGGCCAATTTACTGTTTCAGTCTCACATCAACTATCACATTTTAAAACAGAAAACAGGCAAAATATTTGGTTAAAATAAAATGAAAACACTGCAGTGAATAGACCTGAGTGTTCTGGTGGACAGGCCATCATGCTCACCTGTGGGAAGGGCAGGCCAGCAAGGGCAGAAGAGCTCCCTGTGGGCAGCTAGTCTGTGTGTGGATGTGGCCCTCCAGGTGTTCCCAGGGAGGATGCAGGGACAGGGACAGTCCAGGCTATCAGGCTATCAGGTGAGTAAGTGTCTGCCTGAGGTGTTCTGGCATCAGAAGGCTGCCTGACCCCTAATGGGCATGACACAGGCTCCAGGGAGCAATGGGACCTCAGCCCAAAGGATCAAAGCCCAACTTGATCAGGTCCCAAACTTCACCTGCATCAGGTCCCTGACTCTGCAAAGGGTACCCACAGCTCTAGGGACAAGCCATGGCATCGAGCAGCAGCTGGCTATGCTGCCAAAAGCAGGACACGCCTGCATCATACTCACTGAAAGCTGCGCCATCCTGGTGTGATAGGCCACACTTGGTTACCCTAGGGTAAGCTGGAAAATAACTCCAGATGTGACTTGGAGAGACCCCCACCTCTCAGGGGCCGCCTCGCAGGGTGCTTTCCTCTCACACCATTCTTTGAGTTTGGGTTGAGATCTTAGGAAGCATAATTTCAGGTGAGGAAGAGAACAAAGTCTGGTTCCAGCCCACTCTAGCAAGGATCGTTCCCCATCTCGTCAGCATCAGAGGAAGCCACGTATACAGGCAGGACACACACAGCACACACGGGGTGTAAGGAACCATGCCTGCATACCACTCACACACACAGAACATAACTGAGTGGCAGGAGAGATGCTGTGGCATGCTGAAGGGGCCACTTTTGGGGCATTTATGTAGGCTGGGTTGTAAGGAGGCTGACTAGCAGGGTAGGGCATGGCTGCTCCTCCAGCCAGGGTCTCGTGGTAGACCAGCAGTCCCATGGGCTGGGCCAGGTAAAGTGGTGGGTCCTGCGTTGGGTAGGGTGCTGCTGGCATCCCTGGCTGGGGGGAATGTGGTGGTAGCCCTTGTAGCTCGGTCAAGGGTAGCTGGGCGGCACACTTGGAGACTGAGTGTAAGGGGCGTGCACCACAATGGTGAATGTGATGGTGCTGACAGCCTGACGTGGTTGGAGGCACATCTTGTACAGGCAGCAGCAGGAGCAGGTGAAGCAGATGAAGATAGTGATGACAGACAGCACAAAGATGGTCAGACCAACGGCCACAGTTGCTCCGAATCCCACGTTAGCCTGTGCCTTCATCCAGGGACTTTCTGTACCCCTGGACTTAACCTCTTTCCATCATGAGCCATTCAGTTTCAATTTTCTCCCCTTTTGGAGAAGAGGAAAGAAAATATCCTCCCACATTTTTTAAAAAAATAATACAAGGAAAGTATCAGGCAGGGCACAGTGGCTCATGCCTATAATCTCAGCACTTTGGGAGACCTAGGTGGGTGGATCACTTGAGGTCAGGAGTTTGAGACCAGTCTGGCCGACATGGAGAATCCCCATCACTATTAAAAGTACAAAAATTAGCCGGGCATGGTGGTGGGCACCTGTAATCCCAGCTACTAGGGAGGCTTAGACAGGAGAATTGCTTGAACCCCAGAGGCAGAAGTTGTAGTGAGCCAAGATTCCACCACTGCACTCCATCCTGGGCAACAGAGTAAGACTCCATCTCAAAACAAAACAACACAAAAAAAGTAGCAAAGACCATTGGATCATGTCAAAGAAACTCAGAAGTCAATTTGATGGAAATCTCATGCGACAAATATGGGACAATCTGAACAGCAATAAAAATCATAACTGCAATGAACTGTAAGCATAAAATATGTCTCACACAGATTTCATATTGATATTTGCAAAAGAACTAATGTTCCTGTTGGTTGAATTGTGTTTCCCACTGAAGCTTGGCTCAGTGGTGCATGCCTGTAGTCCCAGCTACTCAGAAGGCTGAAGCAGGAGGATAGCTAAAGTCCAGAAGTTCAAGGCTGTAGTGAGTTATAATCATGCCTGTGAATAGCCACTACACACTAACCTGAGCAACACAGTGAAACTTGGTCTCCAAAAAAGAGTCCATATGTCGTAATCCTAACCCTGAGAATCTGAATGTGACAATATTTAAAAGTTAAAATTTTTGAAATGGCAATTAAAACAAAATGAGATGCATGTTAGTAGAAGCCTTGATTCCTTTGAAGTGACTGTTGGTAGAAATATGAACATTAAAATGATTTTGGTGAAGGCTCAGAAAGAAAAGAACTGTAAAGAGAGAAAGCTTCTGTCATCTTATGGAATACACATATCATCATGAACACCATTTGGTAAAAATATGAATGTTTAAGTTTCTTCTGGTGTGATCTCAAACAGAAATGAGGAACATGTTATTGGAAACGGGAACAAAGGTTATTCTTGTTATAAAGCAGCAAAGAACTTGGACAAATTGTGTTCTAGTGTTTTGGAAAGTAGAATTTGTAAGTGATTAATGGATATTTAGCTGAGGAGATTCCTAAGCCAAGTGTCAAAGACCTGATCTGGCCTCTTTTTGCTGCTTTATAGTAAAATGTGACAGAAGAGAGTTAATTTGAGGAAGGAATTGTTAGGTAAAAAGGAACCAAACTTGATTTGGGAATGAATACTGCTAGCTTGGACTGAAGGGGACAGAGATAAAATAAAATGAAGGAAGGCTGTTGGACTTCTGGAGTTCTACAGAATGGGCCAATAAAGCTGTCCAGCTGTAAATGTGTTATCCTTCAAGAAAAGAGAAGAATAACTCAAAGGTGGATCAGATGTCAGCAGGGCTGTCACTTCCACCTTGATCCCAGAAGCACAGGCCCAGGGAATGAGGCTGTATGCTCCAGATTTTATCTAGCCAGGCATCTGCTTGTGAGTGCCAGAGGGCGTGGGTCTGTTTTCTAGGCTGAGGTGGGTAGCCACCTGGGCTCAGAGGACAGAACACTGAGCCAAAGAAATTTATTCTTGAGCCTTAAAATCTAATGGAATTTTCCCTGTTCAGGTTTGAATTTGCTTGCAATCCATGATCCTTTTTTTCTCATTTTTTCTTTTTGAAACAGGAATTTCTATCCTATGCCTTTTCTACTATTGTATTTTTAAAGCAGATAACTTGTCTGGTTTTACAGGTTTTCAGATGGAGAGGAATTTTGCCTCAGGATGAATCATACCTCAAGTCACTCACACCTGATTTAGATGACATTTATATAAGATTTTGGGCTGGAATGTGGGGTGCTGCTTTAAAAATATAGAAGTGCCTTGCGAATTGAATAATATGTAGGTGATGGTAGAGTTTTGAGGAACAGAGGGAAGATAGTGTGAAGATGGGAGAAGATGGCCATCTACAAGCCTGAAAATTCTTCCCTGATGGCCCCTCAGGAGGAACTAACTCTGCTGACAACTTGATTTCAGGCTTCTAGCCTCTGTAACTGTGAGAAAATAAATTTCTGTTGTTTAAAGCTACCCCGTCTGTGGTACTTTGTTATGACAACCCTTGCAAATTAATAAATTTCCTTTGGAAGATGATAGAGAACAAACATTGTTTGAAAAGCTTATTTTAGAAAAGGCAAGGAGAAAAACATTTATTTTGACTTCCTATACAAACTGTACCTCAAGTTAAACAAAGCAGCTGTACTTTTAAAGTTTTTTATGGATGGGGTCTCAGTGTGTATCCTAGGCTGGAATGCAGTGACTGTTCACAGGTGTGGTCATAGCACACTGCAGCCTTGAATTCCTGGTCTAAAGCAGTTTGTTTGCCTTTGCTTCCTGAGTAGCTTGGACTACAGGTGTGTGTCACCATGCCTAGCTTATATTTTGTAAGAAACATAGAGCCAGGGGAACATGTTAAATGACATTATTAAACTCAATCTGCAAAATCCAGACTCTGGAAAAGTCTATATAATAGTTGACCATATTTCTTCAACAAATAATTTACAAAGAATAAAAAAATAAGAGAATGAGGAGGAACTTAGAGAGTTAAAGAGATTTAAGACACAACAAACTGCAAAACAAATATGTGTAAGATACTTTGGGTACAGCTTGTGTGCATGTCAAATCATGTCTTCTTTTAATCCAGTCACTGCTATGGTGACCAGTTCTAGGCAAGCGTAATCTGACAGGGCCTTGCATTGGCCCAATGCCGTGTGTATATCTTGCTTCTTGCACAGGGGCTTCTCTGATGCCAAATCATGAAACAAATTACAGACTTTTGGACAGTCAGGCATGTGCAAATGGGATGTGTGGCAGAATTAAGTCACATGGGATTATCTTGACTAATAAGAGAATGGGAGATGTTGGCTAAATCCTGCCCTCTTATGTCCTTCAACTAGACAGTTCTGAGATACATTTCATAATGCAACTCAGAAGGCCCCCAAGATCATACATGTTATTAGTTGCATGCCAACTTAAATATGGAATTATTCCTTGTACTGGCTTTCCTTCTTTTTGAAAATACTACTATATAATTCATTTCTACTCTTGGGATCAGCTCTCAAATAAATTGCCACACAGAGCTTTTGTTTGTTTGTGGGGTGGTATTTGCTTCTTGTTTTGAGATGGAGTTTCACTCTTGTTGTTCAGGCTGGAGTGCAATGGTGTGATCTCAGCTCACTGCAAACTTCATCTCCTGAGTTCAAGCAATTCTCCTGCCTCAGCCTCCTGAGTAGCTGGGATTATAGGCATGTGCCACCACACCCAGATAGTTTTGTATTTTTCGTAGAGACGGTGTTTCTCCATGTTGTTCAGGCTGGTTTTGAACTCCCGACCTCAGGTGATCTGCCCGCCTCAGCCTCCCAAAGTGCTGAGATTACAGGCATAAGCCACTGTCCCCTGCCAGGGTGGTGTTTTAAAATGTAGCTTTTACTATTATTTAAGTGGATAAGACCAACAAATCAGGAAATCACTGTCATTGAAAAGACTGTTATATTCACAGGTCATAAGAAGAGGCATGCCACACCATTGGGGGGTCACCTAGGAAAGCACCAGGGTCAGTCAGGAGGCAGAGGGCAAGGGGAGAGTGTGGGCAAGAGGCTTTATTGTGGTTTCCAAGGGAAGGAATGGGCAAGTTAAAGTAAGCAGGTTTAGAATTGGCTAGTTTGAATAATTTTAGCAGGCTCTATGGCTAAGGGGCTTTTCCTAGTTGTCTGATATCCAAACCTGGGGTGATTTGGGCATATAATAGTGACCCTGTGCCTGAAATGCCAATAAAGGAGGTGATTGAGGATACGGACTCTGGAGTGGATGGTTTGCATATGAATGACACTTTCATGATCCAGTTGTTTACTGTCTCTAGAGATTGGCTAACCCTGAAAGAAGCAATCCCTCCAAGGTCAGCACAGCCTCAAGATGTCAAAGCATCAGAATATAGAAAACTAAAGATGTGGTTAATGCAATTGAATATAATTGGCTCTGTGATACTTTGATATCATGTTAAAAACATATTGGGATGATAATAGAGAAGACTATATAGTAGAACATATGTTTTCCCAGACAGCATAGAAAACATTTTATAATGGGACAAAAAAAAGAGGA
Organism: Cacajao melanocephalus; assembly: GCA_963573385.1. NCBI lineage: Eukaryota > Metazoa > Chordata > Mammalia > Primates > Pitheciidae > Cacajao > Cacajao melanocephalus. The sequence continues at coordinate 15,729 of CAUYLG010073227.1, forward strand.
ATGCAATTAGAAGTATTAAATATAAGAGTCTTTATAGGCTGGCCCATGATTAAGGTTCTCATTTATATGGCATTAGCGAAAAAAAAAAGATCTGAAATTCTGAGATCTCTTATAATATCTTGTTGGAGTTGTAAAGTGTGTTAAAGTATATATACGAGTGTGGTATATATATTTATTTATATATACATATTCATGTGTATGTATATCACATATACACATATAAATATGTGTATGACAGATACAGACACACACACACACATACACACACACATACAAACGGTAGTATCTTGGTGTACACCTGGGTCAAAGTTGTCATATATAAAATTTTTGGTGCCACAAAAGAAGTTAGCACTTGAATATTTCCTCAGCAAGGCAATTTACTTCTATAGCTCACAGATGGAACAATGGTGAGTGCACACCGGGACAAGGGAGGGGAAGGGGTACTTATTCCTGATGGAAGTTGCCCCTACTGCTATGTCATTCCCCTATTGACTAAGGTTAGACAGAACTAACCCTATTGGCTATTTTAAAGGGAGCAGGGATACAAGCCGGAGTGGTGGATTGGGTAGTTTGGTGGGAAGGATGGTTAAGGGCAGGTCAGAGCAAGTAACTAGGGGTCAAAGCAGGTGACTGGAGCAGATGACCAGTATGAGTGAGGATGGAGCAGGGACTGGGGGTACAGATGTGAACTACTGATTAGAACTGGTGGACAAAGTTGTTTACTGAAACGGCAAGGAAGTTAAACTTTAAAATGGAGAATTAAAGAATAAGAGAGCTGAACATACTGACATGCTGATTCTTTGATGAGAAACTTGGCATTCACTGTATCTGACAATCCCCTATCTTGAATTTTTACAGTTTTTTTCTCCTCTTCAAACTTCCTTAATATGTTTTGGCTTAGTTGTTGTGCTATCTCTTTGACAGCATCTTTTGTGCAATTAATAAACCGTTACTGATCATAGTAGATGTAATTTATTTAATTTACATTTTTATTAACTGTTACCTATTATAATATTGACTTAAATCCTGCAGCTATTTGATCTTGGGTTTCAAATTCATTTGGTAACTCCAATAGTGTTTATATAAACATGGGGGTTAAAGGACCCATGTAAGGCACTTTTAAAAAAAAAATTCCTTTTTCTTTTTTAACGTGTTGACAGAATGCTAGGGTGAAATGGATGGCCAACTAGACTAGAGCCTGGGTGCTGCTCTAATTACTTGGCAGAGTACCCAGCAATAGTCCCCTGCAATATCACCACACATTTGCTTGGGGATGAACAAGGGTAGATTGATTGGTAAGCTCTTGAAAAGGCTTGGTTTTAGTGCACCCTGTTAAGTCTTCAAGGAATGTCAACTTTTCCCCCTGCTTTGAAAGGCATGAGGTGAAGTTAACATTGGGGACTGGAGGCCGAATGGCCCTCAGTGGCTGACCCACAGGGCTCTTAACCTCAGGGAACAACAGTGAAAGAGTCTTGCATGACTCATCACCCTAGGCTGTGGGGTTCTGGAAGAGAGCTACCATACAGCTCATGCCCAGTCCATGAGAGGACTACCCAAGTGGAAAGGGGCCAATCTTGTCTCTGGCCTGCTCGTCAACCAAGTGTAACAGTCACTCTTGTTTAGTGTGTGAACAGAATATATAATCCAGTCCAGCCAAGAATTTACATCCCAATGCCCTGTTTCAATTGCTCTAGTTTGTTTAAAATTTTTAACCTCTATAACTACTTTGGTTTTATCCTTGAGGAGGTAGCACGAGAAGGTTTGGTTAGTGGAGAACTTAGGAGAGGGAAAGGGGGTGCAGCAGGTAAGGAGGCAATAAAGCACATTTTAAAGGATTCTCTGGGGTCCTTCCCTGAGACTTCTGCTCCTATACCATAGAAATGACTTAGTGAAGGGGACAAACTCTGGGGAGCAGAGATGGTAACGTGTCTGACAATGGGGAGGGGAACCTCCTTTAGTAAAATGAATATGTGGTCTTAAGAGACTGCAAATACTAATCTGGGCAGTCCACCCTTGCTCTTTAGTGGTCCACAGAATGTTGGACCAACTATGGCATAAATGCTCTGTATGGAGGGGGCAAGTCTCACTGTTGACACTGGGATCTTCATTGAAATCTTCCCAGACTAAATGGTCCAAATTCACTAATGTCCAGTCTGAGGAGAGCCAGGTAGGATAGAGGTATTTTTCTGCAGTGGAGAGCTGTCTTTGTCTTGGCAAGTCCCCACAGGGTATAACAAGGCAAGCATCAAATGTAATAGACTTTGTTACATTAATAACTAGATGGTCAGTAATAAAGTGAGGAAAGAAGAAAGAGTAATAGAATAGATGAAAGAGAGTTAAATTTTTCTTAGCTTTAATTTGGTAGCATTTTCCCCTGGGACTATGGCCCATGACTCTGTGGTGGTGGGGTGCCTTTTTGACTTGGGTGTGATGAGTCCATCCTTTTTCTGCTGTCCAGACTTCCATCTCAGTAGTTAGGAACACTGAGCAAGGTCCTTCCTAGACCCGTTTGAGCTTTTTCTTTTCTCCAACGTTTGACAAGGACATGGTCCCCAGGCTGATGCTGGTGTGCTGGAAACTCCAGGGATGGCACCTGCACTAAAAGACCTTTAGTTCTGAGGGAAGGGAAAGTGGAAGGTAAATCAAGTATATAAACTGATTTTTATTTTGTTTCAAATGTAGGGAGATCAGTAGTAGAATGTCTTTTTGGGGAGTTCAGACTCTTAGCAAGGTAATAAGCCTTCTGACTTTCCCTAATGAAGGTGGGTGTCAGGGAATATGATATTTTCATTTTATATCCAGTACCTGGGCTAATTTCCTAGTGACATGTGCAGCAAAATGAGTCCTACTATCTGAATCAATAAATGCTTTAGATGACCTATTGGAGGCATCTTTGTGTAAGTAATCTGGATACTTTGGAATGGCCTTAAGCCTGGATTCCTTCCCCCAAGGGGTAATTTTTTTATAGTTTGTTTATTAGTTTTCTTACATACTAAGAAGCTGTCTGTAACCCATTTGGCCAGGGTACAAATTCCTATGCATGCATAAACTCTGAGGGCTGTGTCACACATGGTTTGGGGCCCCCAGTGGGTCCCTAGGTGCAGTTGGAAGAAGATTCGCCTCATAAGGGATTTGGATAACATTTCTCTCTGGTCTGGGAATATCCATTTTCCTTCTGAATTCTCTTTAGCACCATTTTTTTTAAGGTTTTAATTTCAGATTTTTAAAAATTTTTATTTTACTTTAAGTTCTGGGGTACATGTGCAGATCTTACAGGATTGTTACATAGGTATACAAATGCCATGGTGGTTTGCTACTTCCATCCCTCTGTTGCCTACTCCCACCCCCAAACAGACCCCAGTGTGTGATGTTCCCTTCCCTGTGTTCATGTGTTCTCATTGTTCAACACCCACTTACGAGTGAGAACATGTGGTGTTTGGTTTTCTGTTCTTGTGTCAGTTTGCTGAGAATAATGGTTTCCAGATTCATCCAGCTCCCTGCAAAGGACATGAACTCATCCTTTTTTATTGCTGCATAGTATTCCATGGCGTACATGTGCCACATTTTTTTTTAATCCAGCCTATCTTTGATGGGCATTTGGGTTGGTTCCAAGTTTTAACTATTGTAAACAGTGCCACAATGAACATATGTGTGCATGTGTCTTTACAATAGATTGATTTATAATACTTTGGGTATATACCCAGTAATGGGATTGCTGGGTCAAATGGTATTTCTATTTCTAGATCCTTGAGGAATCACCACAGTGTCTTCCACAATGGTTGAACTAATTTACACTCCCACCAACAGTGTAAAAGCATTTCTATTTCTCCATATCCTCTCCAGCATCTGTTGTCTCCAGATTTTTTAATGATCGCCATTCTAACTGGCATGAGATGGTATCTCAACATGGTTTTGATTTGCATTTCTCTAATGACCAGTGATGATGAACATTTCATTATATGTTTTTTGGCCACATAAATGTCTTCTTTTGAAAAGTGTCTATTCATATCTTTTACCCACTTTTTGATGGGGTTTTTTTTTCTTGTATATTTGTTTTAGTTCTTTATAGATTCTGGATATTAGCCCTTTGTCAGATGGATAGATTGCAAAAATTTTTTCCCATTCTGTTGGCTGCCAGTTCACTCTAATGATTGTTTCTTTTGCTGTGCAGAAGACCTTAAGTTTAATTAGATCCCATTTGTCTGTTTTGGCTTTGGTTGCCATTGCTTTTGGTGTTTTAGTCATGAAGTTCTCGTCTATGACTATGTCCTGAATGGTATTGCCTAGGTTTTCTTCTAGGGTTTTTATGGTGTTAGGTTTTATGTTTAAATCTTTAATACATCTGGTGTTAATTTTTTTATAAGGTGTAAGGAAGGGGTACAGTTTCAGCTTTCTGTACATGGCTAGCCAGTTTTCCCAACACCATTTATTAAACAGGGAATCCTTTCCCCATTGCTTGTTTTTGTCAGGTTTGTCAAAGATCAGATGGTTGTAGGTGTGTGATGTTACTTCCAAGGCCTCTGTTCTGTTCCATTGGTCTATATCTCTGTTTTGGTACCAGTACCATGCTGTTTTGATTACTGTAGCCTTGTAGTATAGTTTAAAGTCAGGTAGTATGATGCCTCCAGCTTTGTTCTTTTTGCTTAGGATTGTTTTGGCTATGCAGGCTCTCTTTTGGTTCCATATGAAGTTTAAGGTGGTTTTTTCCAATTCTGCGTAGAAGGTCAATGGTAGTTTGATGGGGATAGCATTGAATCTGTAAATTACTTTGGGCAGTATGACCATTTCACAATATTGATTCTTTGTAACCGTGAGCATGGAATGTTTTTCCATCTGTTTGTGTCCTCTCTTATTTCCTTGAACAGTGGTTTGTAGTTCTCCTTGAAGAGTTCCTTCACGTCCCTTGTTTGTTGTATTCCTAAGTATTTTATTCTCTTTGTAGCAATTGTGAATGGAAGTTCGCTCATGATTTGGCTCTCTGTTTGTCTGTTGCTGGTGTATAGGAATGCTTGTGATTTTTACACATTGATTTTGTATCCTGAGACTTTGCTGAAGTTGCTTATCAGCTTAAGGAGATTTTGGGCTGGGACGATGGGGTCTTCTAAATACACAATCATGTCGTCTACAAATAGAGACAATTTGACTTCCTCTTTTCCTAATTGAATACACTTTCTTTCTTTTTCTTGCTGATTGCTCTGGCTAGAACTTCCAATACTATGTTGAATAGGAATGGTGAGAGAGGGCACCCTTGTCTAGTGCCAGTTTTCAAAGGGAATGCATTCAGTTTTTGCCCATTCAGTATGATATTGTCTGTGCATTTGTCATAAATAGCTTTTATTATTTTGAGATACTTTCCATTGATACCTAGTTTATTAAGAGTTTTTAGCATAAAGAGCTGTTGAATTTTGTCTAAGGCCTTCTCTGCATCTATTGAGATAAATCATGTGGTTTTTATCTTTGGTTCTGTTTAGGTGATGAATTACATTTATAGATTTGCATATATTGTGCCAGTCTTGCGTCCCCCAGATGAAGCCTACTTGATAGTCATGGATAAGGTTTTTGCTGTGCTGTTGCATTCGGTTCGTCAGTATTTTATTGAAGATTTTTGCATCTATGTTCATCATGGATATTGGCCTGATTTTTTTTTTTTTTTTTTTTTTTTAGTTGTATCTCTGCCAGGTTTTGGTATCAGGATGATGTTGGTCTCATAAAATGAATTAGGGAGGATTCCTTCTCTTTATATTGTTTGGAATAATTTCAGAAGGAATGATATAAGCTCCTCTTTGTACATCTAGTAGAATTCAGCTGTGAACCGGTCTGGACCTGGACTTTTTTTTGATTGGTAGGTTATTAATCGTTGCCACTACTTCAGACCTTACAATTGGTCTATTCAGGGATTCAATTTCTTCCTGGTTTAGTCTTGAGAGGGTGTAACTGTCCAGGAATTTATCTATTTCTTCTAGATTTACTGGTTTATGTGCATAGGGTTGTTTGTAGTAATATCTGATAGTAGTTTGTATTTCTGTGGAATTGGTGGTGATATGCCCTTATCATTTTTTATTGCATCTATTCAATTCTTCTCTCTTTTCTTTTCTAGTCTGGCTAGTGGTCTACCTATTTTGTTGATCTTTTCAAAACACCAGCTCTTGGATTTATTAATTTTTTGAAGGGTTTTTTGTGTCTCTATCTCCTTCCTTCAGTTCTGCTCTGATCTATTTTTATTAGTTTTTAGACCAAAGAAAGTCAAACACCATTTTATATTTGACAATGCTTTCTGTATTATTTTATACCAGATAAGCCAAATTTCAACTTTATATTAGTGTGCTATTAATATTAAACTCAATTTTAATAAAACCTGGTAGATGTAGTTACCCAATTTTAATGTCTGACCATAAGGTAAGATTTTTATAGACTCTTTTTAACCCTGTATAATTTTTGTCAAAGAGCAGGTTAGTGCTTTAAAAAAAATTTTTTTTAAATGTGCTTTTATTTTAATGTCCAGTTCACAGAAAAACTGGATGATACCCCTTTAACATTAGCCAAGATGTTTACACACAGAATTTCCTTTATAATTAACATTTTAAAACTTTCTTAAAGCTTCAAAACCAATTTTTTTTTTTACTTTTTAAAAATGTAGGTAGTAATCCACATAATTATGGCTCCTTATAATCATTTTACCAAAAGTATATTTTACTTTCCTTACACACCTTGCACATAAATTGTTTATTCAATAGTTTTACATTCAGCAGGCCAAAATACTTTTAAATTACACAACATTTTTTGCATAAATTCACTTTTGTAACATTTTTTCATGACTTTCACAGACAATCTTCAACTTTCTGACTTGTAAACATCCTTTTCTTGAAACAGCCAGTTAATTTATTTTAGGACAAGAATTTACCAAATAAGATTTTCCTAACTCTATTTCTACAAGAGTTTCGCTATTAATTACTGAATACTCATTGTGTCTTTTCTCCTTAATTAACAGGGATAAATCATTTAAACCTGCTGGGTTAAGGAAATTATTAGTGGTTAATGTTTAATTATTATTTATTATTTTTCTAACAGAATAGCCTTTTTGGCTATTCTGATTTTTGAGTCAGTAAGCTTTTTGTCTTTTCTTTCCTTTTTTTTTTTTTGACTTATGATAGTTCTGACCTGGTGAGGTATGCTCACAATTAGTTTTACTTTAAAGTTTTTATTTTATTTTATTTCATTTTATTTTTTATTTTTTGTTAGCAAAGCAGTTGCCACTACAGATTGAATGCATTTGGGCTGTCCTCGGGCCACTGGGTTAAGGATTTTCGACAGGAAAGCTACTGGCTGTTAGTGGCCTCCGTGCCTTTGGGCAAGTATTTTTAAGGCTACGCCCTTGTTTAAACTGACAAAAAGATGGAATGCCTGCTTAATGAGGGCAAAGCCAGGACAGAGGCAGTTATGAATAGATGTTTTAACTGTCCCACCTGTTGGATTTCTGGTAATTGTCAAATGAGGGGTGTTTAGCCTGTCTTGCATGAGGTTTTTGAATAAGGGCTTTGTTTTTAGGGCATAAGGATTAGACAGTATCTGACTAATGCTAAAATTTTCTAAGTTCTTGTTTAGTCTCTGGCAGAGGCAAGAATATGATGCCTTCAATGCATTTAAGTTTCATTTTCTGTTTACCTTTGCTAATTAAATGACTTGTTCTAATATTTGACTAAATAAATTTGGGGACTCTGTAAACCCTTGGGGTAAGACTGTCCATCAGTATTGCTATTTTTGACTGGAGAGAGAGTCTTCTCACCCAAAGGCAAATAGGTCCTGGCTGTTCTCTGCCAATGGACAAGCCCAGAAGGCATCTTTTAAACCTATTACTGTAAACTACTGGTGATTATAATAGTATAAGTATTGTGAACAACAGGGTTTAAGAAGCCCATCATGGAGAAGACTTTCAATTATCAATTATAGATTTTAAATTTATCATGGCTTTTAAAAGAATAGGTTACCCTGCTTTCTCTTTACTACTTCTATCTCTTCCTTTCTCTCTCTTTTTGTCTCTCTCTCTCCCTCTCTCTGACTTCATTTCCCTCTGTCAGTCTTTCTCTCTCCTCTAGTATTTTTTTTCTCTCTCTTAGAAGCTCTTTGACAGGTTTACCTTTCTAGTTCTCTATTTATTTATTTTGTAATTTATTGTTAATATTTGGCCAATTGTTAGTGACAAAATGAAGTTTTAACATTCTCTGCCCAAGGGGATCCTCGAGACCTAGACCAGCATATTTTCCTGCATGTTTTCTTGGTGGGCTGTGTTGCTATTGTCCCACCGGGGGTCTTGGGCAGGAAATTTCTGATCCACTATAGGAACATTTTGGCCAGGGGGGAGGGTATTCACGTTCCTAGGCTCCCATAGCAGCTCTACGAATTATACCTCTTTTTCCCCTGAGAAGAGGGGAAAGGGAAGTTCTGAATTTTTTTTACATTGTTCTATCTCTCATTGAAATCGTTTTAGGGAAGGGTACTCAGGCTGGTAGTAAGTGGGCTCTTGGGACCATTCCCAAGAGGCAGGGTTATAAGGAGGGGGACAACAAGAATAGGAGAAGTGTCTGGGACAACAGCTGCCTTTTCTTGTTTTTGGTTCCTTCATCATTCTACTAATATTTTGACATTAGGTGTAGGGGATTATTAGGGGAAATATTATTGTTGCTAGCTTTATCCTTTTTACCCCTTACCCTACTTGGGGTATTTCCCATTTTGGGGGTAAGGAACAATTTCCCTTACTGGAAATGTCTCACCTCTTGGGGTGAGGCTCAATTTCCCTTACTAGAAGTGTCTTGCCTTTTTTTTTTTTAACCCCACAGACACCCCAGCCAAGGAATACTTTACTGCCCACCCCGTTTCTCTTACCTTGGTATGTCCCAACCATCAAGGAAATACTTAGCCAGCTCCTGGGCATTTCCTTCCTTGGTCTGTGCATAGATTTGCATGGTCACTGCGGTATGTGAGCATCCTTTACCTTAGGTGACTGGCCGGTTTCTTTCTGCCTTTCTGAGAGTATGGGCTTATTTCTCACACTAGTTCGGTCCTGACTTCTCACTCATGATGCCACTGCAATGAGGCAGCAGGAGTGCTCTTCCTCATGACAGAGAACCAAACACTGCCCCCAAAGGGGAATCGGGTCCCCATATGGGCCACCAAGATTGTTATATGTAGAATTATACATAAAATTTTCAGTGCTGCAAAAGAAGTAGCACTCAAATATTTCCTCAGCAAGGCAATTTACTTCTACAGCTCACAGATGAAACAATGGTGAGTGCACACCTGGACAAGGGAGAGGAAGGGGTACTTATTCCTGATGGAGGTTGCTCCTACTGCTATGTTTTCCCCTACTGCCTAGGGTTAGACCACACTAACCCTATTGGCTATTTTAAAGGGAGCAGGGGTACCAGCCGGCGTGGTGGGGTGGGTAGTTTGGCAGGAAGGATGGTTGTGGACAGGTCAGAGCAGGTAACCAGGGGTCAAAGCAGGTGACCAGTATGAGTCAGGATGGAGCACTGGACAGGGGGAACAGATGTGAACTACTGATTAGAACTGGTGGAAGAGGTCGTTTACCAAAACCACAGGGAAGTTAAACTTTAAAATGGAGAATTAAAGAGTAAGAATGCTGAATACACTGACACACTGATTCTTTGAAGAGAAACTTGGAGTTCATTATATCTAACAAAGTAGAGTCAAACAGTTATGTTGCTGCAGGTTATGAACTGGTAAGTTAGTAAAGTATATGTAGAGATTAGTAGTACTTGTCTGTGACCAAGGGAAAAGGGTGATTGCTGTGGTAGTGATTGGAGAAGGGCAGGAGGTCATGGTGGAAAGCTGGAGGTGGAGTAGGAGAGGGCACAGTAGAGTGAGTGGTCCCCTCTCTATGGATTCAAGGAGTTGACTGACACATCTCAGATCCTTCTGGGGAAAATAATGCTCTCCATTAATTTTTAGAGAGATACATGTATAGTAGTAATCTCTTTTAGATTTTCTATATATGTAACCTCTATGTACTTAAAAACACATTATATATGAGACTGCAATAATTTGGATGTTTATCCCATCCAAATCGCATGGTGAAATTTGATCCTCAATGTTACAGGTGGGGCTTAGTGAGTGGTTTGTTATCTCCCTTGGGCATAAGCTCATTGTTAAAAAGAGCCTGGTACCTTCCTTCTTGAGACAGACATGCTGGTTGGTTTCCTGTTTTAATATGGTCTGGAAAAAAAGGATAAAAACCTCTCACTCAAGCTCTAGCTTATCTAACCCTCAACCAATCAGTAACAAAAGACCCAAGAAGTAATTATCTGCAAGTTTCTATTTCAGGGGGCTAGGGACTTCCCTGGAGCACCTGCATGTGCAGATAGACTTAGACTCCAACCTACAGTTAAACCTTCCTAATTTTAATGCTAAAAATCATGCCCAAGGGTGATTTAAAGGTTAATGCTACATACAGTGTATGAAGAAGCATATTGAGCCACTGCACAAACCTCTCCTATACTAGAAAAACCTCTCCTATACATGCCCTGATGTAACTCTTCCCTATACAAATATCCTACAAAACTAACCCAGACACTTCCCTTGTGGAGCAGCCTATTCCTATTGGTAAATGAGGAATGTGTTGCCATCAGAAGTCAAAAAGGACTAAAAGATGTTGGACTTGTAGATTCTAAATGAACGTATCAAATAAATCTCCTTGGAGGATGATGTTATACCTGTGATCCTAATTTTAATGCTAAAACGTAAAAGGTGAAAGCAGTTGGGCTCTTATATGCAAAGATTGTGTGCAATGATAAAGCTGTTAAGGTATCCCATGGTTGGCCTGAAGAAGAGTATTGTGTCCCTTTGGAGAGGAAGGCAAACTTTGGTAAGATGCTGTTGAAATAGGCACTGAACAGAACATATTAGCCAAATATATAATAGCAAAATATTTACCAGTTGTTGACTGCATAGAATCGGTAATTTTCATAATATTGGATATTTGGTATGGGGGCCTTAATGGATGAGACCACAGGTTGTAATAATCCATCCTGAGATGCCATTAGCTGTAATTTTTCTAACTCTGTATCTATGCCAAATAAATGTATTTTTCCAGGTTTAAGAAAATTGGAAAATTGGGCTGTCAAATCAAGAAGCAGAGGAGATAATCACTTCTTTATTAATTAGGTTTTAAAAATTGTGGCAAAATGTACGTAATACGAAACTTACTATCTTAAAACCACTTTTAAGTTTCCAATTCAGTAGTTTTAAGTACATTTCCACTGTGGTGCAACCAATCTTTTGCAAAATTGAAACCCTATACCCATTAAACAAAACTCCCATTTCCCCCTCCTTTCAGCCTCTAGAAACCACCCCTCTACTTTTTGTTTCTATGAATTTACTCTAGTAAATTGTATTTATTGTATTTATATACAACATCTTGTTTATTAATCAATTATGTATTGTTTATTTATTAATCAAGGTACACTGGGTTGGCACCATCTTTTGTGTATTGTGAATAATGCTGATATGAACATGAATGTACAAATATCTGCTTGAGTCCCTGCCTTCATTTCTTTGGAATACATACTGAGAAGTGGAATTGCTGGATCATATAGTAATTCTGTTTTTAATTTTTTTTTTTTTGAGACAGCCTCCATCTGTTGCCCAGGCTGGAGTGCAGTGGCATGATTTCAGCTCACCGCAACCTCCATCTCCTGGGTTCAAGTGATTCTTGTGCCTCAGCCTCCCAAGTAGCTCAGATTAGTCATGTGACACCATGCCTGGCTAATTTTTGTAATTTTTGTATTTTGTTGGACTGAAATGTTAAAAGGAGTTATTTGAGCACACAATTATGTCTTTCAGTTAAAACAGTTATTTGGGAGCAGTCAGAGACGTGCAAGTTCTACTGAATGTTTAATGTTGAATGTCTTTCACAAGAGCATGGTATATTCTCATAAGTGAAATTTTTGTCTTGGTTACTATTAGTAATGTCTGTAACTCTGAAGTGAAAAAGGAGTGTTCTAGCAAACTCTTGTATTTTCACCTTAGTATATGTGGAGATGTGTGATTTTGATTTATATTTTGGATATATGTGAGGCAAGAGGTTCTCAGAGCTTTACCTTGGAAAGGGTAACAGCTTTAAAGAAATTACCTAATAGTATATAATAAATATGAAGATGAAACCATTTGTTTTGGGGTGTGTGTTTGTTTTTTAGAGACAGTCACTTGGGCTGGAGTACAGTGGCATGATCATAGCTCACTGTAACCTCAAACTCCTGGGCTCAAGTTATCTTCTGTCTCAGCCTCCTGAGTAGCTAGGACTACCAGTATATGCCACCATGCCTGGTTAATTTTTTTTTTAATTTTTATTCTTTTTGTAGAGACAGGGTCTCACTATGTTGCCAAGACTTCTCTCAAACTCTTGGCCTCAAGGGATCCTTTCACTTCTGTCTCCCAAATTACTTGTATTACAGGTGTGAGCTATGCCTGACCAGGACCGTTTGTTGATCAGAGCGTCCAATGCTAAGATGACTGCCTGAGGTCTGGCCAAGTGTATTATTTTTTGGGCCCCATTCTATTAGGGACATCCTGGCTAAGGGATGGAAAGAAGCAACATTCTATTAAGCTCTGTCACATATGATAGTTAGCAATGCTGTTCACATAGTCTGTAAACTATTATTACTGTTCACTAAATTAATCCCAAGGGACTTCCCAGAGAGTCCAGGGGTCAAGGTAAGAAATTACCTCCTCCATCACCTGGCATCTGGAAAGAGACTAAGAATAGGGGTATCCACCTGCTCCTGCAGGTGGAATATACTAGAAGGCCCAAGTTTGGCTCCACACCGTTTTAACAAGGCCTTCCTTCATAGCCAGGCTGAGCTTGTGTTTTGCTGCTTCCATGACCCAAAGCATAATGGGCAAGCTGGGTCTGGAGGGTCACAGGCTCAAGGTCTATGAGATCCTCTATTTCCAAATGTGCCCAGTATATAGTCAGATATTTGTTGTGTAATGGTGTATAGCACAAGGCCAAGAGGGCCATTAGAAGCCCTGGAGCAACTAATGGCCATCAAGAGTGTTCCACAGACTCCAGAAGGTGTGAAAAAGTTGCAGTGAATGAAGTTTTTTGAAAGCACCAACAGGAGTAATGGTCAATTTTAATTTATCAGTAAAAAAGATACTTAACATATCTTTTTATAAGTAAAAAAGATACTAGACTTTCTTTAAACAGCCAGTTAATTTATTTTAGGACAAGAATTTACCATATAAGATTTTCCTAACTCTATTTCTACAAGAGTTTCCCTATTAATTACTGAATACCCATTGTGTCGTTTTCCCTTAATCACCAGGGAGGAACCATTTAAACCTGCTGGGTTAAAGGAATTATTTGTGGTTAATGTTAAATTATTATTGTTATATAATATATATAATTTATATAATATAAATTATTATTATTATGTATTAACAAGTGTGTCAGATGAATCTCCTCGAAAGAGGGTGTCATTAATGTAATATCAGACCTTTGTTCCTGGAGAAAGATAGATGCCATCAGGGTCTTATCTGCAAAGATTGCATGTGATAAAAAAGCTATTGTGGTAATCCCAGCATTTTGGGAGGCCAAGGCAGGTGGATCACTTGAAGTCAGGAGTTCGAGACCAGCCTGGCCAACATGGTGATACCCCGTATCTACTAAAAATACAAAAATTAGCCAGGCATGGTGGCATGTCCCTGTAATCCCAGTTACTTGGAGGCTGAGGAATGAGAATTGCTTGAAACCGGGAAGCGGAAGTTGCAGTGAGCTGAGATCACACCATTCCACACCAGCCTTGGTGACAGCAAGACTCTGTCTCAAAACAAAAAAGCTGTTGTGGTACCCCGTCGGTAAACTAGAAAAGGTATGTTGTGTCCCTTTCAGAGATGGATGCAAACTGCAGCTGAGAAGTTGTTGAAACAGGCATTAAACAATGTATTAGCCAATCTATAAGAACAAAATATTTACTGATTGTTGATAGAATAGAATAAATAATATTAATAATTTCACATATTGGGTAGGGAGCCTTGATGGATGGGAACACACCGTTAAGGTAGTAGTAAACCATCTTGAGAACCCCTTTTTAAATTTATTTATTTATTTCAGATTTAGGACCAGTCAAATGACAAAATGGTCTGCTAAGTGGAAAAGCATTGAGAGTAATCACTTCTTTATTAATTGGGTTTCATGTGATAAGTTTTAAGCTTTGCAGCCCCTATTTTAGCTTACATTGGGCCATATGAATTCTTTTAACTGAGTGTTGATGGAATCTCATTTCATCAAGCCAATTTTTAACAGCCAGAGATTTACTTTGATTTTATTTATTTCCAATATGGTACATGTTACAGCATTGGGTACAATGACTATGAGAAATTTAGTCAAAGCAACAAATTAAGGCATATCCATTTTTTTCTCTATTCAGTTACCGTTTTAAGAATATAGAGGCCACAATGTTTAAATTTATTTAAGTGCCCAGGTATAATTTGAGCCCCAGTATTGATTAATCCCATAGATTTTTTTTTCAATTTTGGTTCATTTTATCAATTGTTAAAGTTAAGTTATAATCTGTGTTGTAGAGGCACAAAAACCAATCAGCATCATTAAAAAAATTTTTTTTAGACAGGGTCTCTGTTGCCCAGGCTAGAGTTCAGTGGCATGATACTAGCTTACTGCAGCCTCAGACTCCTGGGCTCAAACAATCCTCCTGTGTCAGCCTCCCAAATAGCTGGGACTACAGGCACAGGCCACCACTCCCAGCTAATTTTAAAATTTTTTGTAGAGATGGGATCTTGCTTATGTTGCTCAGTCTGGCCTCTAATTCTTGGCTTCAATCGTCCCACCTCAGCCTCCCAATGTGCTGGGATTATAGGTGTAAGCCACCACGCCCTGCCTAAACCTTTTTGTTATATCTAATTGAATCAAAGTGTGGAATTTTGCTTTTAGTTACATATAACATATAGACATATACAAAACTTATTATACAGTAATATCAAAAAACATATATATAATTTATTATATATCTTTTATCCCCTTTTATTAACACTTTATTCATAAATCAATAAGTCATCTAGGGCTAGTATTTTGCTTGCTAGACCTAATGTTTCCTGAATTTTTAAAGTTGAAGTTCCTCTTTGTTTTTTTCCTTGAACTTGAAACAAGTGAAAGCAGCAGTATTTTTTCCTTTTTTTGTTTTGTTTTGTTTTAGGTTTTTAGCCTCCTGACACTGTGGTTCATAGTTTCTGTATCTGGTTGATTAGGGAAATACAGGGAGGAGGAAGGGACCTGGTGTCTCTAGGCAGCAACCTTTCCCTGGGACATCCCCCAACAACTGGATAATGAGCCTCAATCCTTCTTTGCTTTTAAGTAAAATCTTTAGAATGGCTTGTATTTCTAGGCGGCTAAAAATATTTTCTTTTTTCTCTTTTTGGATGTTTACCTAACAAGCTCCTGGTGATTCCAAGTGGTTCTTGTTGTGAGCAGTGGCCTCCATTTGTGGTTTTCATTGGTCCTGTTGTAGGTAGCTGCCTTGCTCTCCAAGGCATCCCAATCAACATCATCTGTGTTTGAATCAGCCTCCACTAGAGCAACAGAGGCAGGATCACTTGGCAAGGCCCCAGGCCCTATTTCTTTAATAGTTTACTAACCTCCTCAGAGATCATGAGAGAGTTGGGAAAGAAATGTTCCGGCCTTTTAATTTGAATCATTAAGTTCCATGTCATCACACACAATGGGGTTAGACAGGTAGGTTAACACGTAGGGTAAAGGGATCAAGAGTGACAGAAGGAAGAAAAGGCAGAAACATATGGATTGTAGATCCCAGTGCCACTGCTGCCAGTGAGTACTGTCATCTCTCTGGTGAAGTAGGTACCCCTCTTGTCATGCTGGAAAGTCTAGCCTCAGATACTGCCTCACCAATTCAGTGGGTAGTCAGAGTACATCTTCCTCTTGCAATCTAGACACTCAATTTAGGGAGGGGAGTTTTGGTGGTAGTTGATAAAGACAATAAGCAACAGTGTGCGTCAGCCCCGACACATATCAGCAAACCATGGAGCCTTCTCAAATGGTGTTAGCCAGGTGAGAGGGCCAGCCAATAAGCCAAAAGCAGTCTAAAGGCATTTTGTTGTGTCCCTCGTGGTCAGGACCACTCTGCTTGATGCACCAAATGCTATATATACGTATATTTTTGAGACATAGTCTCACTCTGTTGCCCAGGCTGGAGTGCAGTGGTGTGATCTCAGCTCACTGCAACCTCCGCCTCCCGGGTTCAAGCAATTCTCTTGCCTTAGCCTCCTGAGTAGCTGGGACTATAGGCGCATGCCACTATGCCTGGCTAATTTTTTTTTTTTTTTTCGTATTTGAGTAGAGACAGGGTTTCACCATCTGCCCAGGCTGGTCACGAACTCCTGAGCTCAGGCAATCTGCCTGTCTTGTCCTCCCAAAGTGCTGGTTTACAGGCATGAGCCACCGCTCCCTGCCCAATTGCTATATTTTTTAAATAAAAACTGGTCTTAGCATCTCTCTCTGGAGAGTGGTCACAAATTCTAGCCCTGCCCTGACAAGACTCCGGGGGAGGTTGTCCTGGATGTTTACAGTGTACCTTTTATCCTTTATCCTGGAGAACAGCCTAATGCCTAAGTGTCTAACTCACTTGACTGTCATCAGGTGTCCTTCTGATAAGAAACATGTTTATACTGGAAGATGCCCTGTGGCTCTTCTCTGATCTGCATCCAGTTTATTCCTCCTAAGACAGCCACTCTCTAGGAAAGCTCTAACCAGGAAAAGAGTTAGATTCAGGTGTGATGGTCAGGTGAGTTACAGAAGAGGCAGCACAAAAAAGAATATATGAAATAACAAGCAGTTTTTATTACTTACAGATCCCTGAGAGAAGAGGACAGCATGCCTCACAGGGCCATTGGGAAATGGGGAGTCCATCAAGATAGGTATGTTCAAACAGTGGGTGAGGATCAAGAGAGAGGGAGTGAAGGACCTAAGGGTCAAAGCCTTTCTTGAGGTCCAGGATGTTACCCAAGGTTTCCTAAGGGGAGTTCTAATTGGTGGTTTTAAAACAAGTAGGCATGTGTTCCATGAAGGTATGCTGTAACTGAGAGGTGGTCACTGTGGTGTATCTGCATAGTCCATGCAGAGTGTGGAGGTCTGTGGGTGAGTCCAGTAGGTTGTATTGAGCTATTCCAGAGAAAGGTGGTAACCAGAAGGTGGTTGCATAAGGCAGTTATCTGGATCAACCAAATTGAGGAACTAGGAGGATATGGAAAACTGCAAACTGTGTTAAGGGTGGCTAAGCCCTGCTTCTGGCATAAGAAAGTCCAATTTATGCTTAAAAAGTATACTGAGGCAACATCAAATTATAAATATTCACTACACTATTTTCCATAGCAGCTGTACCATTCTACATTCCTACCGGTAGTGCACAAGAGTTCTAATTTCTCCACATCTTTGCCAATACTTGTTATTTTCTGTTCTGTTTTTTGTTTGTTTTGTTTTCAGAGTAGACATCCTAATGGGTGTGAGGTGGCATCTCATTGTGGTTTTGTTTTCCATTTTCCTAGTGATTATTGATGTTGAACATCTTCTCATGTGCTTGCTGGCCATGTATGTATCTTCTTTGGAGAAATATCTTTTCAAATCCATTGCCCATTTTAGTCAGGTTTTGTTGTTGTTGTTGTTGTTGTTGATTTGCAGAAATCCTTTATATCTTGACATTAGCTGATTATCAGATATGTGATTTTCAAATATTTTCTCCCATTCTGTAAGTTTCCTTTTCAATTTGTTGATTCTGTCATTTGATAGTTTTTTTTATTTTGATTCAGTCCAATTTACACCTATTTTTACTTTTGTTGACTGTGTCATGGTATTAACTATATCCAAGAAATCATTGACAAATCCAATGTCATGAAGCTTTTCTTCAATATCTTCCTCTAAGAGTTTATAGTTTTAGTTCTTATGTTTAGGTCTTTGATCCATTTTGAGTCAATTTTTGTATATAGTATAAGGTAAGGGTCTGACTTCATTCTTTTGTATGTGGTGTTTTCTCAACACGATTTGTTAAAGAGACCATCCCTTCCCCATTAAATAAACTTGGAACTCTTGTCAAATATCATCTGGCCAGTTCCATCCAAGTTGTTGCAAATAGAACAGGGTGACTATAGTCAATAATAACTTAATTGTACATTTTAAAATAACTTAAAGTATGTAATTAGATTGTTTGTAACTCAAAGGATAAATGCTTGGGGGGATGAATACCCCATTATCTGTGACGTGCTTATTTCACATTGCATGTCTATATCAAAACGTCTCATATACCCCATAAATATATACACCTACTAGGCACCCACAAAAATTAAAAAATGAAAAAAAAATCATTTGACCATATGTGCAAGGATTTGTTTCTGGGCTCTCTATTCCATTGGTCTATATTTCTGTCTTTATGCTTAATTAAGTTTTACCTAAGTTGCAATATTTGAAAGTCCCATTTTAACCTACGTAGGGACATATTAACTATTTTAACTGGAGGTTTGTTGGGTCCCATTTTATCAGGTCAATGTAAAAGTGCCAAAGAATTAATTTAATTTTAATTTTTAATTCATTATGCTGTAGAATCTATGCTCAATATTGGATATTTTAGATAAATGAGCACTATAACCATGGGAAAGGTAGGGAAGTCTACAGTAAAAGTGAAACATATGTGTTTTTCCTCCATTTTATATTTAGTTACTTTTCTAAGATTACAAAGGATATAATGTGTATTGTTTCCTCACTGCTGTTGCGATTCATCTTCTGATCCAGTGGGTGTAAGAGATCACAATCTTAGAAACTAGAGGTGTAATGCTTAATGAAAAAGGAAAGGGGGAGAGAACACTTTATCCCTTTTCTGCTTAAGACCCCTGACGAGGTCATGCAATTGATTGAGGATAAAGATCTGCAGGTATAACTATAATCTGAGCCCTAGGAATTGATTAAGCCTATGGAGCTTTGTTCATTGGTGCATTTTAGCAAATGTTTACTATTTATGTTTACATTATTATTATATACAATTTGTTATATAAAATTTTAGTATATAAATTTTGGATTTCTAATTGTGTCAAATTCTGGATCTTTGTGTGTGTGTGTGTGTGTCTGTCTGTGTGGGTATATATATATATATATATATTTTAGAAATCCAATATTTTTAATATATTTTAATATACTTTGTATTTTATATTAATATGTATACACATGCATACATACATTGGTTTACATAGAAAAGAAACCACAGGCCATTTTTAGGAATTTAACACATTTCTATATTTTGTAGTCACAAGAATACAATTATATACATATATACTATACCTATTGTTTTATAAAATTGTTTTAAAGTCATTAAAAATATATACATTTATAATATATATTTAATTATATAATTATTTTACTTGTGTTTTTTAATGTTAATTAAAATATATATTAATATAAAATACAAAGTATATTAAAATAATGTATTTTATATAGATATATAATTTCTATTACCTTTTATTTTCTCTTTCTGTATTTAGGAGTTTTAGCTTTAGCTTTTTTTTTTCCCTCTATTTTTTGCAAGAGGGAGCGTCTAGATGCCTAAAGCCACCCTTTTTAATTTTTGTCTCTGGTTGATAACTCTGTGTGGTCCTTTTAGGTGGTTATAGAAAGAGAGAGGGAAGGGGACCTGTAGCCTACTTTCAGTCAGCTTTATTTTATTTCCAAGCTTTCCAATATACCTTCCAGGGAATGGGGCTTGCACCTAGGGAGCTATAACAGTCTCTCCTTGGGACAGCACAGCTATCCCCCTTGTCTGAAGTATCAATCCCTTTCATTCGTTCTCTTCTTTTCATTCTCTTTCTCTTTCTTTCTTTCTTTCTGTCTTCTTTCTTTCTTCTTTTTTCTTTCTCTTTTTCTTTCTTCTTCTTCTTCTTCTTCTTCTTCCTCCTTCTTTCTTTCTTTCTTTTCTTCTTTCTCTTTCTTTCATTTTGGTCTCATCTGCTTTATTTTTTGAGCGTCTACCACAGAAAGTCCTAGTGGTCCTGAGCGGGCCTGTCCATAGTGGCAGCCACCCTCTTTAGAGTGTCCAAATTGACTTCTGAGGGATCTGGGTCCATGTACAGGAGAGGGACAGTGGCCTTATCAGTATTTTTGAGGTTCCAGGTTGTGAACATAAGGCTCTTGGCATGCAATAGCACTCAAGAAGGTCCATGTACATTATCCAGGCATTTTATATTCCTCAATCAATTGCATGACCTCGTCAGGGGTCTTAAAGAGAGCAGGGATAAAGTGCTCTCTCCCCCTTTCCTTCTTCGTTAAGCATTATGCCTCTGGTTTCCAAGGGCATGATCTCTTGCTCATCCCTGGGTCGGGAGATGAATTGCAACAGCAGCAAGGCAAACAACAATACAAGATCACCTTTTGCTGGGTTCATGCCATGACCCTGAGATGGAATCCCTCACACTTACTGTTTGTGGTTTGGAACAAATGAGAGTCTCCAAAGAGCACTCTTTCTACTCAATAGGACAGGCTGAAATGTACGGTAAAATAGCAGTTGTTTGTCCCACCAGTCAGTTCTACACTGTCAATTGATCATCCTCACTCATCAGGCCTGTCCCATGACCCTTGGAGGGAAGTCACACCTTACTCTGTTCACAAGAACCTTTTATAAATTTAGCTAGTCAACGTAAAAATAGGTGCCCCAGGAACATCTTCCTGGGATCTAGGCAAGTAACTCAACTCTGACCAGAACTTGGGGAAAACTCAACTTTCAAGTTCTAAATTTAGGGTTGGAATCCATGGAAACACCCAGCAAATACAGCAAATAGCAATTGCAGCCATAGTGCAAGTGTATACCAGAAGGCAGTGGTATGTTTCAAGGCTTCTGATGCCATCTGGTGAAACCAATTAGGAAGCCAAGAGAAATCTAGTGGCATGTCATCCCAGTGTGAGGCCAAACCACCCTGTTTGCTGCATGAAATGTTTTACAATATAGTTTTATCACTATTCAGGTATAGTGAGTCCAACAGATCAGAAGAGGATTACCATTGAAAAGATAGTTTGTGATACAGATCCTAAGAAAAAAGGGCATACCACACCATGGGAGGCCATATAAGGAAGCACTGAGGCCAGTCAGGAGGCAGAGATAGGGAGGGGAAATGTGAACAAAAGCCTTTGCTGCGGTTTCCCAGGGAAAGAACAGGTGTAGAAGAGTAAGCAGGCTTATGATTGGCTAGTTCAAGCAGGCTCTAGAGCATAAGGGTTGTCCCTAGTTTTCTGATACCTGGTCCTGGGTTGAGCAGGGTGGATAGACAGTAGCCCAGAGTTTAAAAGACCAATAAAAGAGATGGTGGAGGGGTATGGGCTCTAGAGTGGTTGGTTTACATAGAAAAAAAACCTCTAACAGGCCTATTGTTTACTATTTTTAGGAATTTGACACATTTCTATATTTTGTAGTCACATGAATACAATTGTATACATATTGTTTTATAAAATTGTTTTAAAGTCATTAAAAATATATGCATTTATAATATACATTTGATTATATAATTATCTTACTTGTGCTCTTTTTTTATGTGAATTCAAATTATTTTTGGGTGTCACTTGCTTTCTGCCTAAGGAATTTCTTTAGTATTTCTTATAATGTGGGTCTGATAGCAATGGAATTTTTTCAGTTTTTGTTTATTCAGAAATGTCTTTATTTCAAATTTATCTTGAAAGGTAGTGTTGCTGTATATAACATTTTTGAATCACAGGGATTTTTTTCTTTCACCTCTGTAATATGTTATTCCACTGCCTTTTGACCTCCATTTTTTCTGATAAGAAGTCAGCTATAAATCTCACTGGTGTTTCTTTATTTGTGATGCCTTGTTTTGTCCTTATTGCTTTCAAGATGTTCTCTTTGTATTTGTCTTCCAGCACTTCTACTCTGATGCGTATGGGTGTGGATCTCTGTGTTTATCTTACTTGCAGTTCGTTGATCCTATTAGATGTATGTAAATGAAAGTTTTCATCAAATTTGGGAGAATTTCAGCCATTATTTAAATTAAATAGTTTTTCTGCTCATTTTCTTCTCTCTTTCTGATAGTTCCATTATGTATATGTTAGTGCACTTAATAGTGCCCCATCTTTGAGTTTATTTTCATTTTTATTTATTTTTCACTCTACTCTGCAGATTGCATAATCTCTATTAATCTGTTTCCAAGTTCACTGATCTTTCTTCTGACAAATTAAATCTACTCTTGAGTTGCTCTTGTAAATTTTTCATTTCAATGGTTACACTTTTAAATTTCCAAATTTTCTTTTTTTTTTTAATTGCATTTTAGGTTTTGGAGTACATGTGAAGAACATGCAAGATTGTCACATAGGTACACACATGGCAGTATGATTTGCTGCTTTCCTCCCCATCACCTATATCTGGCATTTCTCCCCATGCTATCTCTCCCCAACTCCCCACCCCCCACTGTCCCTCCCCTATTTCCCCCTGACAAACCTCACTCTGTGATGCTCCCCTCCCTGTGTCCATGTGTTCTCATTATTCAACACCCACCTATGAGTTAGAACATGCGGTGTTTGATTTTCTGTTCTTGCATCAGTTTGCTGAGAATGATCGTTTCCAGATACATCCAGGTCTCTGCAAAGGACATGAACCTCATCCTTTTTTATGGCTGCATAGTATTCCATGGTGTATATGTGCCACATTTTCCCTGTCCAGTCTATCATTGATGGGCATTTGGGTTGGTTCCAGGTCTTTGCTACTGTAAACAGTGCTGCAATGAACATTCATGTGCATGTGTCCTTATAATAGAACAATTTATAATCCTTTGGATATATATCCAGTAATTAGATTGCTTGGACAAATGGA